>CM060468.1:13061257-13156257 GCA_030544235.1 Lepturacanthus savala
TCCCTCCCTCACACACGCCACTTTTCACCCTCCAGTGGTGGTACCCCGCAGCGCCTCTGGGATCCCTTCAAATGCCAAACACTAAACATGGCCTTTCTGGGAAGTCATTGTTCTGGTTATTTATAGGGAACAGTGGTCCTGGCAGAGAAGAGCACGACAAGAGGGATAAAAAATCCTCCTGTTTATTTTTGTTGCCTCTCTGTGTTTGTGTGTGTGGGAGAGAGGAGGAGAGGGAAAGACATTATGGTTACGCTGTATATGCACCATACGGTTTCATTCCTCCATCTGATATTTATATGTTTGGTAACTGGCGACTGTCCCCCCCCCCCCCCCCGGGACGGCAGAGAGTCCGACTTGTTCTATGATCGTTTCTCTCCTCGTTATTCAGTCTCCACTACGCAGCCTGTCCCAAATAACGGGACAGACTGTATCACATTGTTACCCATTTGCCGCATCAGTTGCCAAGGGATCGACTCAGCCTTCGTTATTGAATTTTTTATTTTTTTTTCTTCCCTTTCCCTCGGGAGCTGTTCACGGTATAAAGTTTTGTTACTGTGTATTTTCTTCGGTTCCTCTCTGGAGAGGGCTAATGTGTTGGGTTTGTGTCGGAGCAGCTCGTCACTTACCATAGATCATGAGTCATTGTTAGAGAGCAAACAGCTGAGTCATAATTTGCTTCTGTGGACTTCCTGGCTCAGTGACCTCTAATCTGATCGTGTGTGTGTGTGTGTGTCCTGTAACCATCAAGAGTTTGCACACATTTTAAACAGTATATATGACATGCAAAAAAGCTGCCAAGCCAGAAACAATAACCATGATGTAAAAATAACCGAGATGTTTTACCAGCCAAATGTTTATTTTAGTATGTGATATGGATCTCAACCACACAAAAACTTCACCTTGGTTCTCGTAAATCTAAATCGGAACGGATTTAATTAAACCTCTCAGATCTTACAAGGCCAGAATTCACATTAATACATATAAAATCTGCAATACAATTGGTCCGCTAGTGCCTACATTGGTATTTGTGCCCTTGTGATTAACCTTAGGACTAATATCAAATGATACACCTCCTTAAAATCTGTACATCCTAAGCAAAAAGGTTTTCTCACACAATTAATCATACGAATCCATATAAATATTAAACTAAACACAAAAATCAAGCATTTTTGAATTAAATCTTAATTAATAAACACACAAAACATTGATCCAAGACAATTTAGAACATAGAAACACGATATAAATGTTTCTGAATACTCCACGAGTTATTTAAAGCATGCACAATTTGCAGTGTTTGAAAGCACAAGAGTGTTGTGAGCGTTCTATCTGGAATAGTTCCTTGCACTTATGACCATAATATATTTAAAAAAAAAAAAAACTGCCTCTATGCCTGCACTGCTGTTGGCAACTTTGTCCTATTGGACTCAAGCGAGCCTCATGGCTCTTACTCATGTTGTTATCTCCTAATCAGATCCTCGCATGTGTTGTATCGACTCTAAAACGTACGTCACTTTGGATAAAAGTGTGTGCTGAATTATACATATCAACATTTTCTTAACTTTTAATGACATGCATCAACTTGATTATAACATGAATCCAGAGTCCTTTAACTATTAGTGTTTTTTTGTAGATCAATTAAAAAAAATGTGTTACATGCTCTTTTCAAGCTGTTTCGAGCCCATAAAGTTTAGGACGTTCCACATCAGCAGGCATTGTTGTTTCTGTGTGAGGTGATGACTGACTTTCCCCTTCTCCTGTCTTCACAGGACATGAGGAAACATGTGATGATGACCCTCCTGGATACGGAACAGTCGTATGTGGAGTCACTACGCACTCTCATACAGGTGAGCATACCTTGTTTTACGTCTCTATTCTTATAAGCAATGCAAAAGCAAAGACCCCGCTATGGATTCCTGGTATCGTTGAGGACACGATCAACTAATATAGGTAACCGAGGTGTTATGTAATCCACTTATTGTCACTCATCCTGGCAGGCTAGATTAGGCAATCTGCTAACCTCATCACATCTCACTGTCCCCAGCATTATCTGCTGCCCACACACACACACACACACACACACTCTCTCTCTCATCCTTCTCCCAACAGCTCATTAACCTTTACTCCAAATCTCAGCTGAATCACACACACACACAATCTATCCTCTTTTTTTTTTCTACCTGTCATCATTCGCTGTGTGTGGGGAACAGCGCGTGTTTGCATAAAGTTATGCGTGCGTGCAGCAGCCACCACAACCTGAATAATCCTGGGCTGTGTTCCCATGGCGACGCAGGGAAAGAAGTAAGTGTTACCACGGTGACTGCAGTGAGAGTGCAGATCCTCGAAGGAGGAGGTGTGTCAGACGCGGATCAGCTGAGACAGCTCGACAAAGTTGAGATCCGGCTTTGAAAGTAACTCTTGGTGCTTTCTTTTGTCGGACTCGCGAAGCTTTTTTGTGAATAACCATATTATATTTTTGTAATGCAACCAAGGCAGCTGAGTTCAGACACGTATAAAGAGCCAAATAAAACCGCTTCTCAGGTCATTTACAGTAGAAATCCGTTATGGACACCACATGACACCGGACCTGTCACAGATGGGGCAGTTTGTCTCGACCTACATGGAAATGACGTGTATTCTGCACTTATTCTAACCTACCTGACACTCTCCTCTCTGTGTACCGAATAATCCATTTGCAAATAAACAGTAATACATTCTGATGCACAATTCATGCCAGCAGAAGCTTTCAAATTCATCCAAAAAATGCCCAAATAGTTAACTTGTCCCATGTCCTCCAAAAAAACACACACACACACAAATTCATTGGTTGATTTTCTCTTTTTATTCATTTACTATATATAGTTTTAGTAATTAAGCTAGAAATGTTTTAATATTGCAATCCTAGTCATATCGTTGGCGTCATGGGGATATTTGACAAGATGTTTCTGTTTTTAATAAGCAAGTGGTTGATTTAGTCAACAGTTAAAAATGTGTCTTGAAATCAACTTCAACTGACTTTACAGCTCCCGAGGCATTGGGTTCACATCTGTGATGCTCTATTTCACAGAAATATCCTCCACGTCCAAGTCGAAAGGCAGAAAAACGTTCAAAATTAAATCAGGAGAAGAAAACAAAGGAGACTGGAGGACTGAATATAATGATATGCAGCCATATCTCTAACTAGGCTACTCTGAATCCAGCTTCACTGGTTTATCATGATATTAACATTAACATGGCTAATGCTGCATTCACATTACGTTACTCACAACGCCTAAGAGAGGAAAAAAAACACTTATGTCAGCCTCAGTCTTGTAGTTCTGAGTCATTGCTGCAATGAGTGACATTGCAGCTATTATATAACACAACAAAAGCAACTTTTTTCGAAGTAGTCTGCGCACACTCCTGAATTGTTCTTGTTCTTTCCATTCTGATAACACTGTTTGTGTCTATAATTGATGAAAAAAATCACATTTAGGTCATAAAATGCTCCCACAATTCTTTCTACAATCAGTCCATTTTAAGCCAATAGCTGGAAGCTATAAGGCTCTCAGAGCAGTGTCAGATCTGCATGTACAAAAAAACCAAAAAACATAATAAGCTTAAACCAGAATAATGTTGAAAATTGCACAAACGAAACCGCTGATTCAAATTTTGACACCAAAACTGGTGAATTTGTGTCTTTTTGTATCACTAATAATTAAAAAACACTCTTTTTAAGATCAGTGAATAGAGAATTATCTTCTTTCTGACAGAGGGAAAACAACCAGATCTGTATTTTTACTTTAGTAAAAGAACATAAATGGTCCCCTAAAAATAATTAACATACATTAATAATTAACATAAAGTACATAAAATATATTCATTTTTCTGTTTTTATTATTAATAAACATGAGAATGTTTAGATTTGAGATACTTTGAGTATATTAATAGTCATACTGTTTTATGATATTATATTATACTATATATACTATATTATACTATATTATAAGCCCATCACATGTTTGTTTAAATACACTTTTTCTAGCACCTTTTACACAAAGTTCATAACACATTTATAAAAAATAAATAGATACAAATAATAAAATAAGTGTATTAAAATGCATTATTTTAGGTCAAATTTTAATCTTAAAAGTAACTAATGCTGTCAGATAATTGTAGGGGAGTAGAAAATTTAATAGTTCCCTATGTAATATATTTCCCTATGGAATCAAAGTATAAAGTAGCGTTAAATAGGAATACTCGGGTAAAGAACAAGTAACTCAAAAACTGTACTGAAGCACAGTACTCGAGTAAATACTTGGTGACTTTCCACCACTGGCCGTGTGTGTGTGTGTGTTTCTGTCACAAAGACAAGGACAAACACAGAGAGGTGGATAGAAAACATTCAGAAGAGCATTTTTGCTGCCAAGCCTCGCAAACGTCTGTGCAATTACACGTGCACGTGTGCGTGCATGTGACAAATCTGGGTGAAACTAACTAAAGTATAAATATTTAGTTGTGTTTGTGTGTTTGGGAGTCTCTTAACAACAAAATATTGAAAGGCATTTTCAAACAATTTTAACATTCTTGCAGTAGATATGCAAGAGAAGAAATGGAGGGAAACGTGTGTCTCTTCCCATCAATATTTGCACTAATAAAACGACACTGTCATTAAATATATAATATATAATATATAGGTATGGTTGTTTTAGTTACGAGTGAAGCTCCGTTTTTATTACCTCATTTTCTTATTTTCCTCTCCATGTTCCCTCGTGTTTTTGTTTGATAATTCAAGACTCGGCTGCTGTAAGTGTGTAAATTCCCAAAGGGATTAAAGAAATTACTTTATATTCCCAACCTAATTCTCCCCCGCCTCCCACTTCTCCTTCCTGCCTTTTTAAAATATTAAAAAATAGTATTAGGGAGACAGAGAGAAATAACGAAGCTGTTTGTTGAGGCTTTTGTTCTGAGGATAAAGTTGCAAAAAAAACGAGATAAATCTTTTTTTAGTTTCTAATCCACACGTTATGACAAGAGAAAAATGTGTATAAAGGAAAAAATATTAACTTTGGAAGAAGCGAGCTGAAAAAAACTTGCTTAACTTGAGGTACACTTCCACTGTTTAGCAAAATCTAAATTGACTTAAATTATATTGGTTAATCCATCCACTTTCTGCTGCTTATATAGCTCCAGGTCACATTGATTTCGTTAATGAATGAAGTGAATGTCTGTATTAAAGGCCATTCTCTGTAGTACGTAAAAGCTCTGATCTTTTGCACCAATTAGTGGCATATAGTGGCCTGTTAATAAGTGGCGGTTCTGTTCTCTCAGGGCTACATGCGGCCCCTCAAGCATCCGGACACCGGCTCCATAGTGGACCCGCTGCTGGTGGATGAGATGTTCTACCAGATCCCAGAGATCCTGGAGCACCACGAGCACTTCCTGGAGCAGGTGGCCAGCTGCGTCGGCCAATGGCACGACAGGCAGACCGTTGGACACATCCTCATCCAATCGGTGAGTACAACTAATAATAAATAAAATCTGGACAGAATTCATATGTCTGGAAGAAAAACAAAAATCAAGCTCATGCTCATACACACTTAAACCATCAAAGAGGTTATAGAACAGATTTTAAACACCTGGTTAACTGCATACACGGCCATTATCCCCCTACGACCTTTATAATTCACTGTGAAAAACCAGCCATAACTAGGTCACTCGAATGCTTCCAAGCACTCGGCCCGACTGAAGAGGCTCATTTCTGAGCTCCTCTTTGTGCTGCGAGAATGTACTCTGCATATGTTAGCATTGTTAGCTTCTGTATGTGACATGTAGGCTGAGGGTGTGAGATAATTAACCTTTCTGAACCCGGCTTTGTGATGGCAACAATGAGGCTGTGATGCGCGAGAGAGACACGGGCACGTCCTATAACGTCTGCGGCGTGCGATCGCGCTGTGGCACAAAGCAGAGAATCGATCGGTTATTGGAAACCCCGGCATTGGGATTTGGAATTTATTGGTTTTCACAAAAAATAAACAAAGAAACAATAAAAAAAAAAAAAAACCTAGAATGTGTCTTTCAGACAGAAAGTTTACAATACATCAATTGTGCTGTTGAGGGACGACTCATGATATTATCACATTAATATGACATACAAGCAAAAGAAAAAACATAAGGAATATAAATAAGGAATTTAGTTTAAAATTAGAATATTAAAATAAACAAGAATAAATGAAAGGATCAAACAAGAAAATAACAAAAAACATTAAAAAAAAATACCAATAAATCATACTTGCGGCGGACCATGAAAGCCTTTAAAAGTCTCCCTGAGCTTGTTTTATTGTCTTTCTTTTTTATTATTCCTGCAAGAAACTGCCCAGATGAAGATAATCCCACGTAGAAGAATCGCAACAAGAACCCTCCTGACTTTATGGTACAATTCTGAGTCACACCACGTGCAGAGCTTATTTCAATTTCCAAAAAACCCCTTTTATGATCTGCTGTTCTGCAGCAGTGAAGAAGGCCACAGATGCCATGTACCTGCAACTGTAGACCCGAGTTGAATGGAATAAACAGCCTTTAGGAGCATTGTTGCCTGCAGGGCAGAGTGAGGGGAAGCTGTTTTATTGAGAGATGCTCCATAGCTGGCAGCACTAGTTTTAATATTTTCTTTTCCCGGTGACCCTGTGGCGACCCATTTGAAATTTCCCATGACCCCCAAGGGTTGCTCCCAAACCTAGACGGGAAAAAAAATAAAGAAACGTCAGCGGTAGGCTAAATGTCGGGTTTGCGAAAGAGACACGAGCTGCAGTCCCTGGCCGACGCTTTGATGCAGCCTTTGAACAAGGAGACGGGCAGAAATCCATCACAGAAGGACACCGCTTTCTTCCTCATTGACCGACAATAGACCAGAATGCAGTGTGGAAATAGGTTTTGTGTCTATTATTTGACTGGGAGCCTCTCATTCTCTTGCTAACGCCATTGTTTTCACACTCAGCCCCCGAGTGCCTGAATGAAACCGTTTCACAGACTCTCACTGCTGAATCCAGGTGGCGGCAAACAAAGTCCACTGAAAAAAAACGACATCGCAAATTTGAATGACCTAATTTCTAACAATGCATGTGTCGAAAAGTTGCACAGATCCGTGCAATACTGGAGCGAACAGGAAGAGTGTTTCTGCCATTGCATTCGATCCCCCACGTTGCTCAGACTGAGATTGAGCCACCCTCCCCCGCTGCTCTCCACTTCTTTTCACTGCAGCAGCTGACTTGTGTTTCAGGCCTCGTTGGCGCAGTAGGCAGCGCGTCAGTCTCATAATCTGAAGGTCGTGAGTTCGAGCCTCACACGGGGCAGATTGTTTTGTTCTGTGTAAGTTTGGTGATTTAGCAGACTAGCTGTGGCGTTGCTTTGCGTCAATGTGTCTGTGTTGGTTGCAGGTTTTGAGAATGCTGATTCAAAGCATTTTTACTTCTTTTTTTTCCTTTTGGTTCAATTTGACATACATAAATCACAATAGTCACAATATAACAGACATATTCAATCTTATTTGCACAGCTTTGCATCCCAATCATTTTGTTTTTAATGGGGCCTTGACCGTAATACAAATTATCCCAGAGGATTTAACAGAACCCACAATATGTCACAGGGCTGTTTTTGTTGTATAATGGCAATTTGGGCTCTTCCGCTACACTTCATTACACTTCCTTCCCAGACTAGTATGTAATTTTCTTAATTTAGATAGGACACGTTTAAAAATATGTCCCTCATATTCATACACAGATAAAGACTGTACAATGTTCTCATTAGTCAAAAAGATTTACTGTGGTATTCAAGATGAGACCAGTTTCTTTGTATTCAAAATGCTTTGCATAAAACATAAAAAGCATTAAGACAAAGGGCAAAAGCACATTATAAAATGATATTTAAATTGTTGTTAAAAACAGTTAAAAGAAATATAAGCTAAAATAGAATAGGATGAGAAATGAATAGGTATTCGATTGAATAAAAGTCAGCGGAACTATTTAAAAGTCTGATTTTATTGGTAATGTTCTAATATATTTAGTTGTGACATTGGTCCTGAAGGTTTCACAATCCAGCAACTGTTGGTGGAAATCAAGGTTCGCCTCATTCAGCTCTAGTGCTAAGTTCTAATCAACCAACTATAACATCACAAAAATATAATTAAATTATTATTGATTATGTCTAACCAAAGAAAAATGGGAAACGAATAGAATCTCTCAAATAAACCACAAAAGCAGAAAAGGGTTTTGGTTTTCAAAGGCACCAAACAGTATTACATCATAAAAAATCCTTTAATAAACACTTTGGTGAGGAATGACTGTACTGGGTCTTAAAGCAAAAAAATAACTACTACACGATTACTACAAGATTTTTGAATTATACCCTTTTTTAGCCACTCGGTGGCACTGTCCTCACATTCCGATGCCACTGATAACACTATCTCACTGAAAGCAGGTCAGTTTGGTTTGTTTGATAGAATGAAAACCAGAAAGACCCTATTCATTCCTAAAGGCAGCCAAACATAAGCAAACACCACCAATACCAACCATCTTTTGTTTCTAGTATTATTATAATTATAATCATGACAGGAACAAGTGCTGAATGGCGGCTGCTTGAGCACACATAATCCTCTTTTGGTGAACCAAAATACAGACGCAGCTCTAGCATTTTATTATTTGTAATAGTTGTTTTTCCTGATGGTCGACCCAAATGCAACAAGGCACCGGAAGAATATCCAGCCTGAAGCAGGTGAAAGATATGACGGCGTGTCGGTAGAAAGCTAATACGCTTGTGACCTTTTTATAGTGACGCTTCTTCTTAAGCTCTTAACCTAGTTTTGGTTCCTTTTTTTTCTGCAAACAGAATCCTTAAAGATTCTATAATCACATACAGCTGATATGAATGATCACCTTAATACCCTCTTGTCCTGCTTTTTCCTCCAGTTCTCCAAAGAGACTCTTGCCAACATGTATTCGGCGTACATCGACAACTTCCTCAACGCCAAAGATGCCGTGAGGATCGCCAAGGAGGCGAAGCCAGCCTTTCACAAGTTCCTGGAGGTGAGTGTTGGGGCTGGGTTACAGGATGTTCTGATCTGTTAGTTTGGAGAGGTGTAAGCCAGTCTATGATTTTTGTTTTTTCTCTGGTGCCATTTAAACCAGCTTTCTAGACTCTGAAACCCTCAGACAAAACACATAACGATGACATTTCCTAGGAAGAGTTTACCCAGTTTATTTATGTCCCCTTTGGTCTTGTACTTCATATTAGTTCTGGTGTTCCTAGAAGTGTTTATCTTTGAAAGATCCAGGAAAAGTCTCATGAATCCGCAGTTGTCTGTCCGGTTAGGAATATTTCTTCGAGCGATTTTTTTTTAATAGTCTTGCGTCAGATGGAAATACCAATCGATCAAGTTTTCCACCTAATAACGTGACTCCTGATCCAGACGATATCAAATTTGATCTAAGAAACACGTTTTTCCCCCCTTTGGATCTCCAATGTTCTCACGATGCCAGCGACACAGATTTTCTATTACAGTACTTGGTTGTTGTTTATTCTGGGTCGCTCCCCTTCCAGGAGCTGTACGCAAGTAGAAATTATTGTCCGTGAAACGCTCTACAAGTCCTCTCATTAGACCAACTCAAGCGGATAATTTGACTTAAAAACTTGGGGTTGCTCAAGCGTTATGTCCAGTTAAATTTGGTAGACCGCCGTATACTTTTGATACTGCGGTGTGCCACCAGAAATACATGTATGGGAGGGGGGAACTGCACAAGTTGGCTGCACGAGCTAGAGTTCAGATGCGCAAACGTGACCGGGCACCACAAAAAGCCGCTGTGTCGTCGTCCTGCTCTCAGCTTACCACCGCAGAGAGCTTCACGCCAGGCGGCGTTTCCCGCCATGGAGCTGCTGCGCCATCTCGTGGCGGAGCGGTGAAGCCCCGAACGCTGACCTGATTTCATCAATCATGCTGTTAGTTGGGCTTATTTTCTCACAGTCTCTCATAACTGTGCTCGATCTGTTTTTTTTCCTCTTTTTTTTTTTTTTGGTTTCAACAGCAAAACATGCGTGAGAACAAGGAGAAGCAGGCTCTGGGTGATCTGATGATTAAGCCGGTCCAGAGGATCCCTCGATATGAGCTGCTGGTTAAGGTGAGTTATCTGAAAATATAACTGCCTTCTATCTGTATGCGGTAAGAAGCTGATGTAAAAAAAAAAAAAGGTGCTTAATATGTCTGTGTTTTGTGTAGGACCTGCTCAAGCACACTTCGGAGGACCACCCGGATCACTCCTACCTGCTGGACGCCCAGAGGGACATCAAGCGGTTGGCCGAGAAGATCAATAAGGGCCGTCACTCTGCTGAGGAGGCGGAGAGGGAGGCCAGGGTCATCCAGGAGATCGAGGCACATATAGAGGGTGTTGAACATGTGAGATATTCTTTATACTGTATATTTATCAGGGCAAACTATTATTATACTATACTATATTATTATTATTATTATTGTTATACAACCATCAGTATTATAAGATAAGATAATCCTTTATTTATCCCACAGTAGGGAAATTGCATTTGCAACAGCAAGAGAAAGAAGAGTGCACACAGACTATGTATAAAAAATAAATATAAGATATATGCACTATATATGAGATAACATGAATTTTACATGATAAATTCTGTACAGAAGCAGTAACAGTGGTTTTTACCAGTGTTCATTGTAGAGTCTTATTATTATTGCCATCATCTCGCCGCTGCACCTTATCTACCCACTTATCTTGTGTAAATGTATTTTTATTCCTATTCTGTTCATTTTTATCCAGCTTAGTTTTATATGCCATTTTGTTTTTATGGTATTTGAATGTACCAGGCTGCTGCTATGACAACCGAATTTCCTTTTGTGGATGAATGAAGTCCTCCATCTGTGTGTCCGTATGTCGCTGTGTGTTTCAAGTGATTGATGTGTGTCAGAAGAAACATAAACGTTCAGGCAGCTTCCTGTTTTCCAACGCTCGTAGCTTTTACACAGCTATATATGGTTTCATTAAAAAAAAAAAAAAGTGTACATTCATTAACTAAAGTGGCGATAACCCTTCCCTGTGTGTGTTTATGTTAGATTCTGAACCCCCAGAGGAAGTTTCTGAGACAGGAAATTGTCATGGAGGCGGTAAGAAATCCTTTTTTTTTTTTTTAACTGACAGATGAAATAACATTTTGCGATTCGTCCAACAGTATCATGACAAAAAAAAATACCTAATTTCGCAACCTATAACATCTTTTGCTAATATTGTAGCGTCACATTCACAGAGCTCTTCCTGCCTTTCTTTCTGTGTGTCTATAGAAGACCGTGGGTGGGAAGAAGGACCGTTCTCTCTTCCTCTTCAGTGATCTGATCATCTGCACCACTCTCAAGAGGAAGTCTGGCTCATTAAGACGCAGCTCCATGAGCCTGTATGCAGTCCACAGACACACTAACATAAACATACTTAAAGGGGCGTGGGAGGACATGCACAAACATATGTTGTTAAAATAGTTTCCCCGGCCATACTGCCCCCTGGTGTTGAACATTAGATAAGCAGGTTTTATTGATTATCTTTTGTTGTTGTTGTTTATTTTGTCTTCATCTCTCTCCTCCATGCACAGATACTCCGCAGCGAGTGTGATCGATACGTCCAGTAAATACAAGTTCCTGTGGAAGCTTCCTCTGGAGGATGTGGAGGTGGTGAAAAGTAAGGCTCCTTTTTTTGAGATCACACTTTTATAAACTTTTTTTTTATTGGAAGAATCAAGTTTAGTTTATTAAATTTGACGTAACCTCACCGCCGACCGACTCATCCGCATTGACGTTAAATACAGAAAAGTGCAGTTTATTTATAATATGGAGGACAGCAAATGTTATAGTTAAGCGTTTTACTTTTTCTACCCGTTTCTGTGTCAGGCTCCGCTCAAACAACAAACAAGGAGAGCATCCAAAAGATGATTAGCAGATTAGACGAGGATCTCGGCACATTGGGTCAGATCAGCAAACTGTCCGAGACCCTCAGCTTCCCACACCAGGTACCGCCTATCAACACACACACTTCTATTATTTCTTTCCTGTAAGATTAAGAAATCATCAATTTGAGAATTTCTTCCCATTTTTATGTTATCTTCAAATCAACATGGCATTAATATGTTCAGTATTTTGTATTATATCCGTCCACCTCCGTCTCTCTCAGTCCCTCGATGAGGCGATAAAGGACCTGATGGCCTCGGTGCACAGGGAGCTGTCAGAGAAGCAGTCCCTGGCCTTCAGTATGACCTTCCTGCCCACCAAGCTGGAGTTCACCACAGCCTCCGCCGAGAGCAGCTTCGTCTTCGAGTTCTCGTCGCCTGACACCCGATCCAACTTCGAACAGTCCTTCGAGGAAGCCAAGAAGAAGCTCGGTCAGTGAGACGCAGTGAAACAACAGTATTTACTGGAAGACGGCAGAAGTAGCAGACGGCAGAAGTAGCAGCAGCATTAGTTTTAATATCTACATTACCGTTCGAAAGTTTGGGGTCACTTAGAAATGTCCTTATTTTTGAAAGAAAAGAAGATAACTTTAAACTGCTCATTGCATCAGAAGGCTAATGGATGATTAGAAAACCCTTGTGCAGTCATGTTAAAACAGTTTAGCTGGTTAGAGAAGCTATAAAACTGACCTTCTTTGACAAAAGAAAAATTTGAAGGAAAAAAATATTATTTCAAATATAAATCATATTATATTATTATCATCAGTATTATTATAATACTACAACCATCAGTATTATTACCATAATGTTGCTGCTCCACCTTATCTACCTACATATCTTGTGTATAAGTATTTTTATTCTTATTCTATTTCTATTACATTTTTATCTAGCTTAGTGTTATATGCCATTGTGTTTTTATTGTATTTTCCAGGGATGCATAAAGTCAGTTTATATCTGCTCACCGTTGCATTAATTATAGTTTAAAAATGTCATTTTCATCTTTCTCTTGTATTATAGCTATGAATAAAGACCAGTGGGACCCTGAGTTTCTGAAGGCAATTCCCATTATGAAGACACGTAGTGGAATGCAGGTGAGAGCATCCACTGCGTCTTTCTGCCCGTAGACGAGCAGAAAGACTTGTTTCTTTACAGTCATATTTAACTCTTCTCTTCATGTATTTATTTTTGTCTCCAGTTTTCATGTGCCTCTCCCAGCCACAGCTGCCCTGACAGTGGCTGTGAGGTGTGGGTGTGTAACAGCGACGGCTATGTGGGACAGGTAAGGGAACACATGCACCAAGAGAAGAGTCAGTATGTAGATGACGGGTGAAACGGTTTGAATAATGCGATGACAATTGTTCTCCAGGTGTGTCTGTTGAACATCAAAGATGAGCCCACGGTGGAGGCTTGTATCGCCGTCTGCTCAGCGAGGATCATCTGTATTGCTGCTGTACCGGGGCTGAAGGGGAGGTCAGTGCACACAAACGCACATGCACACAACTTCAAGAGACACGGCAGTGATCAATTTTAAAAGTTTGGAATATTCTGCTTCCATAATACCTTACTCTGACCTTCTTCCTAGCTACACTACTGTTCAAAAGTTTGGGGTCACCCAGACAATTTTGTGTTTCTCATGAAAAGTCACTCTTTTATTTAGTATCACGAGTTGTAAAATGGATAGAAAATGTTATTACATTAGCCTTCAAACACTATTGCACCATTAGAACACTGGAGTGATAGTTACTGGAAATGGGTCTCTATACACCTGTGTAGATATTGCACCAAAACCAGGCTTTTCAGCTAGAAAAGTCATTTACCACATTAGCAATGTAGAGATTGTATTTCTGATTGGTTTAACGTTATCTTCACTGAAAAAACAGTGCTTTGCTTTCAAAAATAGGGAAATTTCTATGTGACCCCAAACTTTTGAACGGTACTGTGTATTCTGAATGTTTTTACAGATGGTTGTTCATAAGTTACTCGTAGCCTCATAGATTATAATTCACATTTCTGTTCTGGAAATGTATGCAAAGAGCGCATCTTTTCTTCAGTTTCATGGTGATAGAAGCTTATATATGTCCTTGTTGTGTCTCCCGACTGGCTGATTGAGTCTATTCCTGACCTCACCGATCTGCCATTAACCCATCTCTCTTCACCTCTTAGGGAACGTGGATCGGAGGTGGCCCCTCCCCCCGCAGCACCTGGCCACACCCAACAGCAGCTGCATATATCTATCTCTCACACATCGCTAGAGCTGACGGAGCAACCCACGGGTTAGTGACGAGATGTCTGCTAGTAATCTACTCTGCAAAGGGTCGATGCGGTTCAAAATTCAGTTGACTCTTCCTAAGTCCCGACCTCACCCTTAGTTACTGTTTATACATAAGACAAGCTACACAAAAAAATGTTATTGGCACAGAGTGAAAGGACTTAGAAAGAGTTAATTATTTGTATTCCATGCTATCTACTACAGGACTACAGGTCTCAGTTATAACTAATTAATCACAGCCTGTATGTAGACTGATCAGTCGATCATTTCCAGGACCGGGGACGGAGCTTGTCCCGTTTGACAGCGATGACACCGATGACGAGGACTCCCCTAGCCCTTCTTCCACCCTACAGAGTCAGGCCAGCCACTCCACCATATCATCCAGCTATGGCAGTGAGTATAAGCGCCTCTGTGACGTATCAGTCCAACGCTCATATATGCGCCGTTGCGGTCTCTCTCAAGCTCTCTTTCTTTCATCCCCCTCCCCTCCACCGCCAAAGATGACGAGGGTCCAGGCTCCAAGGACATGGCTACAGAGACCACCAGCAGCGAGGAGGAGCAGGAGTTCCCGGTGGCGAGTTCCTACGGGGGTCCGGGGATGTTGAGCGCTGGCGGAGGAGGCCGCGCCCAAACGGAGAGCCCCATGGACGGCCGCGCCATGCGCCGCTCCTCCCGGGGCTCGTTCACCAGGGCCAGTCTGGAGGACCTGCTCAGCATCGACCCCGAGGCCTACCAGAGCTCCGTGTGGCTCGGCACGGAGGACGGATGGTGCGCGCTTTAGAACACCGAACCATGCACTACCGCTCAGAAGTTTGGGGTCACCCAGACAATTTAGTGTTTTCCATGAAAAGTCACACTTTTATTTATCAACAGGACTTGTAAAATGAATAGAAAATTGCATTACGTTAGCCTTGTGAGCAAACGCAATGTACCATTATAACACTGGAGAGATAGTTGCTGGAAATGGGTCTCTATACACCAGATATTGCACCAAAAACCAGGCTTTGCAGCTAGAATAGTCATTTACCACATTAGCAATGTATGGAGTGTATTTCTGATTGGTTTAAAGTTATCTTCATTGAAAAAAATGCTTTTCTTTCAAAAATAACAAAGTTTCTAAGTGACCCCAAAGTTTTGAACAGTAGTGTAGCGTCTTTTTGCTTGTCGACATGCTGATTTCGTCGCCTAACTTTCTTTAATGCCTCTGTTTCTTAGCATCCATGTGTACCAGTCCTCAGACAACATCCGCAACCGTAAAAACAGCATGAAGATGCAACACTCAGCTTCCATCCTATGTATACTGTGAGTCTGCCTTTTTTAGACATTACTTTGTCTTTTAAAAACAAAATTACTACAGTAATTTATCCTGTATTATACTCCATGTGATGGAAATGACTTTTATTAGGCTTGTCTCCAAAAAAAAATGTAAAAAATATTATTTATTATATGTAATCTCATTCATCATATGCCTTGTTCCTGTAAATTATGATTTCCCCCTCTTTTATTTGTCATTTTTTTTACATTGCTCCTTTTTTGTCCTCTTCAGGTATTTGGACAACAAAGTGTTTGTGTCATTGGCCAATGGAGAGGTGATTGTCTATCAGAGAGAAGCAGGTGAGCTGGGATTGAAGACAGATCCGTGGCTGCATTGCAGTGGGACCTGAAGCGTCTGCTTGAGTTCTATAACATTTTGTTCAAATTGCTGATAGTGTATAGCCTTACTTGTCTGCACCCATTGGGAGTGAAGGTTTCCAAACACTGGAAAAACTGGTTTGAGAGTTGAAAACTTCTTAAAATGTGTTTATTTTCCTTCCCCCCCTTTACAATCCCTATTGTTCTCAATCTGCAGGAAGTTTCTGGGACCCTCAGTCTTCCCAGACATTAATCCTGGGCATGCCCAGCAGTCCCGTCACCAAAATGGTTCCTGTGGGAGGGAAGCTTTGGTGTGGCTCGCAGAACAGAATCCTAATTATCAACACCACTACACTGGTACAAGAGGTGGGTTGAAGGAGGGACGGAGGGCCTGTAGCTGCAGTGCAGTAAAAAGGCGAAGGAAAGCTGGTATATAACACTTCTTCTTCTCCACCTCAGCACTGGTTCCAGGTGGGAACAGACAGCAGCCGGTGTGTGACGTGCATGGTGGCATACGGTCAGGGTGTGTGGCTGGCGTTGCAGGGCAGTGCTCAGGTCAAACTGTACCACGCTCAAACCTGGGAGAGCCTGACAGAGGTGGACGTGGCGCCGGCCGTGCACAAGATGCTCGCAGGTACATATGTAGTAAACGTATATGAGCCTGTATATACGAAGGAGAAGTGAGGTTTAACGTAATTTTCTTATCAGTGCTCCTTTATTTAACTTTAAAACTTTATCGTTTCCGCACATCATCAGGTGCAGATGCAATCATCAGACAGCACAAGGCCGCCTGTCTGAGGATCACAGCTCTGCTGGCCTGCAAGGATTTGCTGTGGATCGGCACTAGTGCAGGTGAAAATGCAACTTCCATGTAAAGAAATCAAAATCTATTGGTGCTTTATTATGATTTATAATAAAGGAATAGCAAGGAATTTGCAATGCAAACCTTCTATAAGGTATATACCGAGCTCCTGTTATTTTTAATCTCCTCCATGGAAAGTATTTCCTGAGCTTTAAGAAGATCTGGTTTCATGTAAAGTGGAATCGTCCCCCATCTCCCTGCATGTTCATGTGGTCTCGCGAAGCACTTTTTAAATTCACTTCTCCTCTACAGGGGTGGTCCTCACACTGGCAATCCCGGCAGTGACCTCAGGAACGGGACCTGGAACACTGAAATCGCCCCTGGTGCCGATGGGCTCTGCTCACGGACACACGGGGCACGTTCGGTTTCTCACGTCGATCGAGCTACCCGAAGGCTTCGACATGAACTTCCCCCCTCCGATATCTGACTCCACGGGTATTTTTATTTTTTTTAATGCGCACTCCCGTCTACTTCTGCAGCGGAAAAGATATTAACTTAACTGAATCAGCGGTTCAAGTCTTAATTGGTAGCTTCTCTTCTGCCTCCCCTTTCTATGTTTCCTAGGCAACCAGTCCCACAGCAGCAGCACAGTTGATGGAAACCTCCAAAGGCGTGACTCCGCCCGCCGCAGAGCCTCCGCCCACCTTCCTCCAAAAAACAATCATCTAGTCATATCCGGAGGCGATGGCTATGAGGACTTCAGATTGACCAATAGCAGTGAAACAGTCGGACGGGACGACAGTACCAACCATCTTTTGCTTTGGAGGGTCTGAGACAATCGTCCCCAGTTGAAACAACCTGACCCAACCTCCCTCTAGCTGAGAACAGCGCACAAGTCCAGTAGTTTTTTCCCTCCCAATCAGACTCCTCACTTTTTCGGTGTTGTTTTAGTCTTCAGCTTGGTCCACCAGTCTCTATGTGCATATGGCTGTCAACCCCCTCTTGGATTTACTAATGAATATGACCACTTCGGCCTCGGTTTTCTTGTGTTAATGTTCCTGGTGGCGTGCGTTGTTCCACACTGAGTGGTGTTTGTGCGTGTGTGTGTTTTTGCTTTATGGGATTGGATATATTCTGCGTTTAGTCACTAAACTCAAGCTCTCACTGAAAAGAGATAGAAGAAGACAGAGAAGGGGAAAAAAAATGTATCGGGCACTTCTTCAAGCTCGACAGGCGGCAACGACCAAAGGTCAGAATAAGTGAAGTAAAGATGGACAGAAGAGGATTTGGACTCTGCAGGATGTGATTGCACAGGATGTTGAGAGAAGATATTTAGGAGAAATGAGACATGAGTAAAGCATATTTCTCTTTTTTTTTGTTTTTAGGACTTTGACATCAACCCTTTTTCTGCCTCATCACTTCATTCGAAACTGAACTGAAAATAAAAGCCTCCTAATCAAAGCTCAAATCAATTGAAACCTAACAACACAAATTGCAGTTTGATGAATGTCTGAATTCTGAATTTGCATTGATTTGAAGCTTTGAAGCAGAAAGATTCATGACAAGGTTTTAAAGAGCTAAAGAACTGGTTCATCTCCTTAAACCTGATTGGCCTGTCTGGGTAACGACCCCTAATGGCAGATCTGAGATCAGAGCTTTCTGGGCCAAGTGCGGATGTAATAAGCACGACAGCCAAAGTCATCCTTTACCACGATCATGTCGAAGGAGAATGAATATGATTTAAGTGCAATATGTGGCAAGGGTATCTAACAAGACTATAAACGCATTCATACACGCATTTCCCTAAATCACTAGACATTTGTAAAAAAAAAAAAAAAAAGTGATTTCCACAGATGACACAATCGTAGATGATCCATTATCCTGGTGTCTGGTTGGAAAAAAGTGCATTGGAGACCTTCCTCCCTAACATGACTATGCCAAAGCCTCGTATGTGTTAACATTTTGACATGACGGGATCTGAAAGGATTTCTTTTGCCATGAAAATTCAGTTTGCGGAGGGTTCTTCTGGACAGACGTTGCTGATTACTGTAGCAGGCTCTTTTCAAGATGACGCTATAGGCTGTGGTAGCAGACGGAAGATAGTTATGTACAGTATTTATGGTTTTTTTGATTTTAGCGCCTTCTTTTACAGCACTTAATTTATAGAAGATGTAGCTTTCACCATTTCCTTTTGAGTTGAAGAACAAGGAGGCCTCTCGCTTGATTACCAGGATCGACAAGATAGGTGTTGTTGAGCTCGGGCGGACAGAAATTAGGGGAGTGACGATAACGGTCCTCTCGTGGTAAGATTTGCCGGATATTTCAGTCATTTTTTTTCCAACTCCACAATAAATCATTTTGCCTCAAACGCATACACACAAATGCTGATTTCAGCGAGAACGATGTGTGTGTGTGTGAGACAGAGTAGGCCAGTAGGACAAACGCTGAGCACGTCTGCACGTGCCTTCAGTAAGGTCAAAGTTAAGCCATTTTACACACATACACACACACACTATTAGCTCTCCCTCTGTCATACAGCAGATGTCTTTGGAAGTGAAGGATGACTCTTGTCCTTGCACACTCTTTAGCTTCAGGCTTCAGAGTTAAGCAGTGATTGGTTTCGATCCCTCCGAGCCCAGTAAAACCTCTACCCCACCTTGCCAGCCATCTGGGCACTTCACCACAGCTTTCCTTCTAAACACATCAACATTAGGTTAACTCTCCCACTGTGAGAGAGGCCAAGAGTTAAGAGGATTAGCTTCGTGATAGCTGCTTACTAGCGAAGTGAGCTCTTTGCCTCCGTAAAGCGGAATGTCCTCCACACGTGCACATTCGTGACTCGCCGCCTACAACTGAAGCGAAATTCCAGTTTGCTTGCGGTAGCCTGCGAGTACAATGGAGCTTTTAGCAAACGTTATAGGAATAGTTTTACGTTTTGGGAAATATATGTGTCGAGTGTTAAGTGGGATGGTTGATACAACTCTCAGAAGACAGTCACTACAGTAATCGCCAAGCTACAGCTTAGCTTAAAAAAAGATATTTTCAGTTTCTCAAAATATGAAATTATTCCTTTTATGTTCTCTAAGGTTAACGTTAGCAAACATGTTTTGATATGTTTTTTTTATGTTCTGTATGACTCACTAGAACCCTTATGTTTATGTTCTCAGTGCCAAAAGCTGTCAGTCCACCTTATGGAAATGCTGTAGCCTATACGCATGCTGGCTGTAGGGCCTGTGGGGGGGGGAGGGGACGCCCTGCTGAATGGAAATAGTCTGTTTTGTTTTTGTGAACAATGAAAGAAACAAATTGCGGGTGTTTAGAGCAACGTCTATGTGCAATCTGTGCTTGTGCCTGCACTTATGGAGCCACATTTCTCAAACTGTGAGTCGGCAGGTTAAAAGGGGGTCATGCCCCCTCAAATAGTTGGTCAATAATGTGTTTTCTGAGTCTCACAAAATGATTTTGTGTCTAAGGCTGAAAACAGTATGACAAATGTGTTTGATGGCCCATACTCCTGTTGTCCTGCAACAAATCACTAACATAGTTTTAATAAATAACTTTCAATTCAACTGATAAAGGAAGTTTAGTATATTTTCTTTAAAATCTGAAAAAAAAATATTTGCCTTAAGAATATATTTTTGCATTGCTACATTTTACACACACACTCTTAAATATGAAGTGAAGCTGAGCTCAACTAACTGTGCTCATTTGACCAGGATTAAGATAAATAAGCATGTTGTGAACAGAAGATTTATACTTCACTCTCACCATCACATGAAACTCATCCTATCATCACTGTAACCCTAAGCAACTTTTAAGTAACCTCCTCATGCCCGTATGTGGACGAAGTCTTTATTGTTGTAAATATTGGTATATATTGCCTTTTTTTTCTGTAAATAGTGCACCCACGGTCCTCAATTGTTGATATGAATCTAATGGCATATTTTTATATATTTGTGTAAGGTTTGTATTTTTTTTTCTCTTTCTGGCATGCGCTGTCAGTCACGTTTAAATTATAGCCGTCATCTTTCCAAGAGAAGACAAGATGGCCTCTGTTGTCACCAGAGCGACTGAAAAGATAGCTGTTTTTGCCGGTAGCCATGTTGGCTCCACAACGTCCTGTTTGCCTTGTTCAGATGTCTACGAGAGGGGAAAACAAGGTGGCAGACTGCAGGACGAGCTGTCATGACTCAACTCAACCCGGTCAGGTTGACATCTTGCAGTTGTCATGGTTTCAGTCTATGAGAGTTACTTCCTGTATGTAGCTGTTCTTGTATTGTCACTGTGGGTTTCTCTTTGTAATTAAATCAGTTCACTGGTGCCAGTTTTGTGCCTGTCCCTCTTTTCTTCAGCTGCCGAGGGGTGGATCCGACTTCAAACAAGTTTACAAGGTCCATGAAACATGATCATTCGCGCCATAGGCACCAATGACATCTACAATATACTCATGGTAAATCTCACATTTGATCATTGAGGAAGGAAACAGCCCCCGTAATCAGTAAAATTTCCTCTTTCGGTCAATATGGTGTGAGTTGCTCATATGAAACCATTTAACTCATCACAAATCTTTTAAAAAAGCAGGCAAGGATATGGGGGATTTCCAATGATTTCCAATGATGTCAATCCCATATACAAAACCAATCTCACATCATTTTTTTTTTATTTTACATTGTCTCAGAGGAACTTCACCTGTTTAAACAATAGAGATATAGTCTAATAATTTCATGACACTTATACTTATCCTTTCATATTTAGATTATCAGGAAATATGTTTCTAGAGCCTTATTAGAACAACAATTTGTCCATATTTTCCCTTTTCACTATAATGAGTCCATGCCACTACACCATGCCTCCAGCATGTGTCAGTGTCTCTTTGTTTTAATTAAGCTAATTTAACATAGGTTTGTTAACTTTGATTGACCATCTTATATGGTTTTAGCTTATATCATGCTTCATGTGAACAAGTATACCGAGAAGCTATGAGGTTCTTCAAACATTAAGTCTTAGCCCCATCAACCGTGGATACTATATCTACATATTTTATGAACCTCTAAAATAAGCATAATTATGTACAGTACAGTGATTCTCCTTTGCCTCCTGCACGTCAGATATAAAAGCTACACATCTTTTGCAAATGATGGCTTCCCTGTCTCCTGTGGCCCATGACACACAATCACCCTTGTAATTTTTTGGGTGTCAGTACACCATTCATTATATACCCACAGTGAAGTGTATTGTGATATGATTCCCTGGAGTATATAGAGAGATAATGTTAGCCATTCAGAACATACAGACAAATACCCCTCCCCCCTCATAAATACACACACACACACACACACACATTGCAGCCCACTTGCTTGTATCTACACACAGCATTCAGTTGCACTAAACAGTGAAGATCTGTGTGATGAATGAAAGGGCAGTAAAGACCCCGGCACAGAGATTTATCTGTGCCTCACTACAATGACTGATTGATATTGTGACTCATTGACTAACTGATTCACTGGTCCAGCTCAGCGGAAGAACGTGGGCCAGTGGAAATCTCCATCTACTGATTTTTACACAAATACTGTTTTTATTGTAGTAACTGTAAGCATTTAGATAAGCCTGTCTTTATTTTATCTTCTATATCAAGCGTCAAAATACCTGATCACTCGTTTATTTTGCTAGGATGCCTAAGACTAAGACTTTGAGGGGTTGGGACCAAGTTGAGACAAGACCAAGGTAGGGTGAGACCAAGGCAAGACCTGACCAAACCAGTGTGGGTGGTACAAGGCATAAAATATGTATAATGTAAACCAGCGGCACACCTTAAACTGACTAATCCCCATAACATTTGTTACAGAAAACAAATGAATATTCCTCACTCACTTCTTATTGGCATATGTGTTTATGTTTGCCATGAGGAAGTACTTGATAAATAATCAAAAATGTATTGCAGAGGTGAATTTGATGTGTTCAAGGCGTTTTATATCCAGTCACAGTATTGATGTTTGATTGATGACTTATGATGTAGCCAGGGTTCCCACGGTCATGTAAAACCTGTAAAACTCATGTTTTAAAGTGTCAATTACCAGGCCCAGAGAAGTTTTGGAAATATCAATAAACCCACAAGGTTTTGTAGATATACAATACATACTTTATATATAGTTAAATTCAGATAGACTGAGAAAAGTCGATAGTGGTTAAACAATACTTTAATGTTCACACAGATGAGTCACATGACTTGTGATGTAAATTCACACAATGCCAAGAAGGTGATGTTTTGTTAAAGTCTGGCTTAACATAGAAAAGTATACGGTTTGAGAAAAAAAACAGTGGTTATTGTGGACTAGTTTCTGGTTTCTTTAGTTTTCATTGATAGTAAACTAAATACAAAGTCCATGAAAAATAATCATTCCCACGACAGGCAACATTCACATGTACAATACTGTATAATTATGGTAAATCTCACATTTCATCAGTATCTCTACCATGAGTGAAGAAACAGCCTCCATACTCGGTAAATAGTGTTTCCTCTCTCAGACTGTCAATATGGTGTGAGCTGCTCATACGAAGCCATCACAAATCACCCATCACAAATCTTAGATCTTAGTAGACTGCCACTTAAATTCACAACTTTAGTAGATTTATCTTTTTTTTTGAAGAACTATGGTAATATTTGAACTAAATGTATTTAGAAAAGCTCATAAAGACATCATGTAAAAGCATCATTACAACTAAAGGTATATATGTATGCATAATAATATCATTTTCCTTTCTTCTAAACACGTTACTCTTGTCTTCAGGTTTGTGTAATTAGTGTCAAATCTCACTGTTAAAGTCATCACGAGGCCACCATGACTTCCATACAGTTTCAATGTACAACAGGCCACATAAGGCATTTAGATGTCACAGCATGAAAAACAGCCGTAAATTCTCAAATTCTAATCTGAGAAATAACACCTATATATGCAAATATACATTTAACACCTAATAAAAATATGTTTTTTTTTAATCAAGCCTTTTTAAAATCTAGATTCAAAGGTGGGTGGAAAAATAAATTAACAGGATTTTGTTTGAACATTATGCTCTTGGCCAGTTGATTGACACATTGGTATGTATAACACAAATAAACTTTAAAAAGGAGATTTCTAAAGTTGAAATGAAATTAAAAAACAGAAGGAAGCAGGATGGATATATATATATATATATATACATTATACCAGCATGTTTTGTATTAAATTGATTATAATTTCATATGGTCTAATTTTTGTATCATTATGTCATCATATAGGCTAATGTAAGCTACTGGTTCTTCACAGTGCATAGTCTCCATAGCAGGAACCTGACTGTAGCCACCAGTGTCTGCTGGGGAAAGACAACGACCGACAGAGGGGGTTTACGCGCGCACACACACATACACATCCACACGCACAAACGGGGGTTTCAGCTTGCAGCGGTGACGCACTGTGAGGTCACAGAGCCAGCTCACTGTTTATGTCTTTTTTTTTTCTTCACACACTCTGACACACGGAGGAGCGAGAGAGGGGGAACCTCTCTTACCGGCGTTGTGGTTTCCATCCATTCCCAGGCCTTTTTTTTTTAATTACTAGGCTACACCTACCAAACTCCTCTACAGCTGGTGATGCAGGTGTCGGGACATTGATTTCAACCACATTTATTCACCAAACCGGTAAGTTGGAGAACTTTTTTTTTTTTTTTTTTTAACCTAGAAAATGGTTGTTGAAGCCGGTACTTTACTTTCGTCCGTCATTGTCGAGTCGTGTGTGGGCTTTTCTCGCCGCAAAGCCCGGCCGGCCATCCTGACCACTTTTACGCACGGCGGTAACGGAGCTGTCTGCACTTTAGGTCTCATTATGCACTTCATCATGATGTGATTGATGATGCCGGCGTGTTTGGCTGGCAACAGTTTCCACTGTCTCTAAAGGGCTTTATGGCAGTCAGTATACTGTGTAAGAAAACAATTACATCTCTATAAATATATTATCTGCCTAGATCCGTGCAGGACTTGCTTCTTCCTGTTACAGCCTGTTTATTCGATACATCCGCTATAACATCCCAGTTATATAGACACGCCGTGGTGTTCAGACTAGAATTTCGCTTTAATTGATCATTTACAAGTTCCTGTTTTTGTTGGTGGTTTAACTTTTCTTGATCCTGGTTATTCTTTCAAGGCAAATGAATACCTGTAATTCTGTTAATTTAAGAGGCTTATAATTATGGAACCACGGTGCATGCGCTGTAATGACAGTACAAGAGTACAAGCGCGCTTGACGCACCGTCATTTTGTGCGTGATGACCTCACTCACATGATCCTCCTCCTCTCTCTCTCTCTCTCTCTCTCTTTCTTAATTTGCTCATAAGTGAGCAGATCTGGTAGTTCTTTATTCTTAGTTCTGCATTCAGGAGAACACACATATCACCGGAACCCATTAGAAATAACCTTAAGGGAAATAATTCTATTAGGGAAGTGTGAGCCTCCCATGTTATTAGGTTACCCCATGTCATTGTCTGGGCATCGTTTTGCCATGTATAACATACAGCGCAATAGAGTTGAAGCTGTTAGTCAATTAATCAAATTATGGTAAATTGTTACTGGTTTTAATAGTTTTTTCAAGACAGAAATGCCAAACAAATCTGAAGACCTTTACTTACAATTTATTCATAAACTATCTACTAAATAAAAGACTAATGAAAAGACTTTTGCTTTGTTGCAGCCAGACACCATATTGCTGTAATGCTGCAAGGTTGTACTGCTGCATAATGAGCCCACCACACTGAGCAGTAATGGGTAGGCACCCTGGGTATACATGCGCAAAGATGAGTCGTTTTTGGCAGAGGGCTTCCATTGTCTGAGCCCAAATTCCTGCCCGCTTGTATCAATAAGAGTTCCTCCGCTTCTTTCCCTTACACAATTGTACACACACACACACATACATGCATGCTCACACACTTTCACCAGAAGAGGGCCATGTATGGCTTCACTAGCACTTCCCATAATTACTGTCATATTATGATGTAGACATTTTATTGAAGAGAGTTCATTCAAAAGTGCTGGAGCGAGCAAACAGAGAGCGTGATGTTTGTTCCAAGAAAGGCATTTTAAATATTTGATCTCCGTTGGTTTGGCCAGTTTGATTGGGTTGAGCATTTTTGTCTTTTATGCCGGACATTGGCTCTGCCATATATAAGTTCACAAACTCATTTAAAACCACCCGGTGAATACTTCTGCTTTCACTTGCAGCCAGCAAGAATATTTTTAGTAAATTATAGCCTATTTCCTGCCAAGAATACAAAAAAGCAACCATGCATTTACTGTATGATATCACTAGTGACCAATACAAAACCAACATATCTATATCTTACTTGAAAATGATCAGTTACTATCATTTTACACGTCTATGAGACGTCTGAAAAGCCTTAGCAAATGATTATAGGCAACTTGTCAGTTAAATAAAATAACCATTCGAATAGTTGTGTTTGACGATTAAATTCCTTGACAGGGTCCGTGTGTCCTTGTATTTGTACAATATTGGTGTTTCCTTAATGAAGTGAGTTTTAAATTACACCCTGCTGCACAAGCATGTGTCGATTTTCCTTTTTGGCAGCAAGTAACATTTTGTCTGTCGTATCGTGTGCTGCACTGATGTTACAGTTAACTGCGACCAGCCCGGCATCTGTAATTATACCACACACACACACACGCCTTGAATAGGAGGTAGTGTGACAAGAGCGTATGAGTGGATTCATCCTAAGAAAAATAAGATTTCATACTCTACCCATCCCTGTAAAAATATACTGTCTGCAGGCAGTAAAGAGAAGAAGAGACAAGCGATAGCGAAGCAGATGAAGGGAAGACAGAGGCAGACGAGATGATGACAGGAAGACTAAGCCAGCTGTCTTTACAGAAGAGGCTTGAATAAGCGTGTATGTTGTAACAAACACACACACACACAGACCCTGCAGCAGTGGAGGGATTATCAGCGTACCTTGACAAAGACAGATGCACCACCTCCACTTTATTCGAGTGTGTGTACATATGTTGAAGTTAAAGACACGGCTACACTCTAATTAGGTCATCAATCTGTCATCCGTCTGTCTGTTCGTCAGTCCAACCCGGGTGGTTGGGAAGGCCTCCAGACCGTCCTCCGTCCCCGTGCCACAGCGACAGGGCTGCCTCCGCAAATGTGAGCCAGGAAACTCGGTGCCAAAGAAATTCCCACTGGACTGACCGCAGATCCTGATCCAAGGTGTCTCAGTGCTCTGCACACGCAGACTGGTGGAGAACCGGATAATTACAGAGTGACCTGGGACAGTAGCACAAGCATGCAAATAAGATACCACTTACTTAGACTTGTACAGTATACAGTTCATTCAGAAAGTTGAGACACTTTTTTCCCCATGTTTTGTTATGCTGCAGCCTCATACCATTTAACGACAAAGCAAAAACTGAATTTTAGATTTTTTTGTTGTATTAAAACGAACCTGGTCCTGGAGGGCCGGTGTGTGCGCAGGACTCTGTTCCAACCAAACAGTTACACGCCTTACACACCCTTGCTAAGGACCTTCATTAGAAGAAGCAGGTATGTTACTGCTTGGATGGAACAAAAGCAGGAAACCATCATCACCACCCTGATGCATGGTGAAGCATGGCGCCGGGTGTGTCAAGCTGTAGGGGGAAAGCTTAACGGAGCAAAGTACAGAGATATCTCAATGAAAACCTAGTCTCAGGACCTCAGACCGGGCCGAGGGTTCATCTTCCAACAGGACATTGACCCAAAGCGGACAGCCAAGAAGATGCTGAAGTGGGGGAGGGACAACTCTGCGAATGTCCTTGGGTGGTCCAGCCAGAGCGCTGATTTGCAAACATATCTAAAATCCTGTGTTCTCTTTGTCATTAATGGTTATCGAGGGTAGATTGGTGAGGGGAAAATGAATTTAATGGAATTTAGCACGAGGCTGCACCAATCAGCGGCAGCTTTCATAGCAGCGATAAGCTGAGGTGTAAAGTCTCCTCCTGGGTTTGATATTTTGCTCCCGTCATTCACATATCGTCCTGCTTATCTGTTGCAATCTCTCCTTATGTCACAGAAAGTGAGCAAACTGCAAGTCATGCAGCGGAGGGGTTCCGTCATTTGGGTTCATTCTTTTGAAAGTCAGGATGTGGAAGAGAGTCACTTCCCGGATGTGTCAGCTGGGGATGTATTTCAATGTGATAAATGTAATATAACAATCTTCATCATATGCAGTAGTTGGAAGTTCAGTACAGCTAAAGTTACTCATAACTTTATAGATCATACTGTCATACAGACAGTTTATGAAATGTAATGCCGAGTTTTACTGATTCAACTAATTTAGTTTAGTTTGATATTATGTTAATTCTTGATGAATGCAGGATGTTTCCTTCTTTGCTTCTTTTACATTACTTTCACCACCACTCACACGTGATACCGCCTGAATGTCTTTGTAACGTGGTTCGTACCTCACGATTCTGCTCTGTTTTATTTCCTGACATTTAGTTAATTCAGTTTGGAAAGCAGGAAGCGGTAATCTCGCCCTACTTTGCCAGAGTTCGTGACCTTTCCCTTTTGGCCCCGTCAATCCTGACTATGTACCGTTAATAACACACTTAAAATTGAGAAAAGAGGAAAAAGAATTTGCAGACGTTGGCGTAACCGACAGGCCCGACAGGAAAGACAAATCTGAAAGCGACCGCAATCTGCTATCTGGACCCGCCAGTAACCGATCACTGCTGGCTTTTAGTTGCCAGAGCAAATCACACACCAGCTTGTCCCGGGTCAATCTCTTTGTGACGAGGCACGTGTGTGTGTGTGTGTGTCTGTGTGTGTCTGTGTGTGTGTCATGTTTTGGAGGGGATCCACACAATCCCTCATGGTAGGAGTGCTACAGACGTTTCAAAACAACCGCTGAGTAATGACAATGTAGCCAACAAAGCTGGAAATTGAACCTCTCGTCTGTTGCAGCACTTTTATAGAGTTATTGAATACAACTCAAAACACAGCATATTTAGACCCATAAATATATGTGAGCGTGTGTGTCTGTGGTTGGGTCAAACCACAGGGCTTCAAAATCTTGGTTTCTTGCTTATCTCCTGATATTATTATAACCTTTTTTTCTCTCATTCATAGATAGTTGCTTTTTCGCAGATGCAAAAATGATTACAGTGTACTCGAGGAGATGTAGATGCATAGTGCACAAGGACTTGTTTAACATGTTTCCCCAAGGCCTGGATAAAATTCCCTGTTCTATCCAAGAAGGAAATATGCCTCTTGGTTTTTGGTTTTACTGACCTAGTCATTCATTAAAATGTAGTTTTACATCCTTCTGTTGAGCTGAAATAGGCAACACCGCTCTTTTTTATCAGAGGAGGTCAAAATCACCGCAGCTTCGTACATCATCTGTCCTCAATTAAGGAGAAACAAAAACAAAAAAACACTGGCAGGTCACAGAGACAGGACTTCTTCAGCCGAGTTTCACGCCAAGCAGGTCTTAATCATCTTTTCAATAAAGCCATGAAAGCAAAAACTGCATGAGTCAGAGATGAAAATCATGTTTTCTCTCTCTATGAAACTTTCCAATGACTAAAACAGTAATTAACTAAATCCTTTGCATTTGTTTGACAAATAGAGATGACATGTTTTGTGTAAGTGCTGTTGTTTTTTATATGCGTGTGGTCATGGTGGACTGACTTTTATATAGCCCTGGCATGTGTGCACAAGCTGTGAATTAAAGGTGTTGTTCCATTTAGGGACTGATCGCTGTTATGAACGAGGTGACGTAAGGGAACATACCAGACTCTCAAAAACACCTTCTCTCACACAAGCTTTTTTTTCGCAAAGCCGATTTTCCCATTTCCAAATTAGCCGCCTCAAACCTTGAAAGTGAATGAAAAAAAATAAAAAATCAAGCAGACCGTTGGCTCTTAAAGTGGTTTCGTAGCCAGAATTGGTTTTGGTCAACTTCTGGTGGGTTTTAAATTATCGCAAAATTGTCCTGGGCTCTTTTACGGAAAACGCTTTTATTTTTGAAAGAGCAATTTAGGTCTTTTGTTAGCAGCCACACATTAAAAGCTAAATGAATAAAAACAAAAAAAAAAAATGGTCTTAAACTTCTTTTTTTCAGGGTAACTAAATAACATATTGAAAAGCAGAGGCAGACAAAGAATTCGTCAAGGTTCAAGAATTCATGTCTGCCCCTTTATGCAGTTTGACTTCGGGATGGGGGGATGGAAGACAGACAGGGTGGTTGGAAAACATCTTCCGTGGAAGCACTGCGCCTAAAGGATTTACGAATTTGTGACCGCTCGGAGGATTTTCGCGCCTGTCTCCAATTAACAAAAGGAACGTTTTCTATCGCGGTATGATAACTGAGACACTGGAGAGGCACCGTGTTACTGCGGCGCTCTCACCGAGCGGTAAACACAGCTTGAACACCTTACCGCGACCGTCGCCTCTCCCCACTCTCACTGACCCCGGCCCGTCCGAGCTCGTTCCAGCTGTCCTGACAGACGGCGGAGACACGGGAGAGGCCCGTTCGGAGTTCTGCCGGTGTACAGTTCCACTTGGAAAACATGACGGCTGACATCACGCCGACCCAAGGACGGAGAGGGTAGGAATGACGGAAGGCACGCTGTCACAAAAGAGACAGTGAGAGAAACGAATCCGCAGACATGAGAAGGCGACACCTGCCCAGCTATCAGACACGCTCCCCATAATGAGATATTGTCTGAGCAATAACGTGGAAAGTGTTGGCGTAAATCAGCATCTCATTTGCCGATAATGGGCACTTCCATTAAGTAAAACAGAGGGTATGGTTGTCGCGATCACGTCGTTGTCATACACGTGCACATTACCTGTTGGTCCACGGAGTGTCTGATGGATAATGGAGTGTAATTATGTTAAACCTTTTTTTTTTTCCGCCTACTCAGTTCTTCTCGATTGTCTTTCACTTTGCGGGCCGTAAGATAATCTTCTTGTGCATCACGGCGAGGTGTTCCCCAAGCTACGTGACCTGCCGGGCTTAATAGGTAGCCATTATCGGCATGGGAATATGGTGGTTGACTCTTCTTTTTTTTTACTCAGGCCTTTCAACCTCATGACAGAGGAGGGAATCCAAGTCTTTGGAAGCGTTTTTGAAAATCGCGAGGATTTTATCCAACGCCTTTAAAGACCACAAGTTCATCTAGCGATCTTTGATTATTATACGACTACGCCAGTAGTGTTATGACAGGGGAAAGCCACGTGCTGTCACTGAAAAGAGCAGATACCCAACGGACGATTTGCTTCATTTGCAGAAGAGGTTTTGTTAAGTCTGCAAAAGGGATAAAACATTGAAGCAGCTGTATGTTGTCACTGGCCACTGAAAATTATCTCAGGTTTGGACATAACAGCTTTGTTTATGCGCGATGATGCATTTTCGAAATAATCCAAAAAGGTTAAAAGGATGAGCAGGATCTCTCAGCTGGAGGAGCTAGATGATGCATAGCTACACCCACAGTGCAAAACAGAAATCTGAAGATTTTAAAACTTAGCAATTAGAAAATGGTGATGACTCTATGTCCAAACTATCAGTCATCTTCATTCATCCCAGTCAACTGCAAAATAATATAAAATACCTCAGAAGCTACTATGGATTTTCAGTAATGGTATAGTCTCTAAGACAGTTCAGGCAGGCAATGTAATTGTGTTGCTAACAGCAGTGGTCCCCAACCTTTTCTGTACCGCGGACCGGTTTAATGTCTGACAATATTTTCACGGCCCAATCTAAAGGTGTAGCTGATAAAAACTAAATAAAATGACAAGATCGGCATTAAAAACTGTGGTATTTTCTCTATAGTAATAACAACAATAATAATAATGAACGTAAATCCACTTTGTAATCATGTGCAACTTTATTAGCAGTGTCCTCGTAACGTCACACCAACAGAACATCACATGAGCAACATCGTTTCTACCCAAACACAATGCAACACACTCTGGTCGCTATGGTAATGTTTAAACATACCTTCAAAATAAGACACAACACAAGGGTTAGGGTTAAGGGTAAGTGCATGAAAATGCTCGGTAATCACAGCAGCACTGAATCAGTGGGAGCCCTGGGCTTGTTTAGCTGCAACGAGACAAGCGGGATGTATCACGTGACGTGTGGTGTCGCGGCCTTGACGTGCGTCGAGTGAGACGGATGTAACAGAGAAAATCCGGTCACTTTTCAAAATAAAACATCATTTTTATTAATTATTTTTTCTTTCTGTGCAGCCCGGTACCAAATAACCCACGGCCCGGTACCCGGGGGTTAGAGATCACTGGCTAACAGGACACGATGATGCTGTGCACTCAGTCTTTCAGATGACGGCAGCTCAGCCACTCTGAGGCCGAATCCTGCGCTCACGCCCAAAATCATAACCAGCTCTTTTAGATTGAGAGTTTTTTTTTTTCTGGAAGTTTTTTTTTTTTACCCTTCTCCTCTTAGAATTGAGAGGAAAGAAACTCACACTGCCTCTGTCCGGTGCACATCGTTCCACTAGCCTCACACACAGCAGCCTTCAGACAGACAGACAACTGTTTGTGCCTTTCAGAGAGCGATCTCAGGGGAAAGCTTCTGACAAAGCAGTGTCTGGCCCACCGGCTGCGTGAAGCAATCACACAGGCATGTTCCAGCAGGGGGGTGATGGGGAGAGGGGGTGGATGACCACCACCCCCCCACTCCCACCTAGCTTTTGTGCTCCTCTTCTACAGCTCCCCACAGAGGAATGCATCCAGTCATTTTATCCAACGGTCGTGGGTGTATTTTTTGGTGAATCAAACTTACTTACTCAGGGCATCGATGAAACTCCTCCATCTTCTTTGATCCTTTGCCTTCTGATGCAGTTCTTAGCATTATGTCCCCTTCATTTCCTGATGAGAATTTTCATTTTAGTGTGTGGCCTAATATGGTGAATGAAAAGGCTTGGTGCAAAACTCACTGCTGCTCAACTGTTTAATTCTGTGACTAGTGACATACTTATTTGCCTTTACTCATGTGGGTGACTATCCCTGTTTCCCTCTTCCTCCAGTAATCTTCTGACACATGGCTGTATTTTACAAGTCAACATACCATAAATTACCGAATAATAGCCTGGGCGTTTATTTGTTTCAATCACTTAACAGATCAGCCGTTTATTTGAGACTAGGTGACAATTTTGGACAGGTGATTAATTCCTTCCTGACAAAATTCTTGTTCCACAAAACTGGAAAAATATGGTAAGTAAGATCGCAGTACTGTAGTTAAACATCTCATGGCTGCTTCTCCCAAATTTTGTCCTCTCCATATTTTACAACAGGAGGTTTAAATTTCATGTCGTACTGCCAATGCGATCTTTTTAAGCAATATCATATTATTATATATTAAGCAATATTACCCAAGAGGGTGTTCTATGATGTGGTCAGGACTGAGGTGCTTGTGAAAAAAGGCGAAGAAGAAAAACTTGCAGCATCAGTGGTCACGTTTTATTTCTTGATTTTCTTTTTTTTTTTTTTTTAAATAAATTTGACTCAGCGTTTATTTGGAACGAGCGGTTATTTATCAAAATATACACCTGCACCTGGTATTTAAAGGGGACTCTGCGGTTAATTCAACTCAACTATTATTTGGCAATTTACAGTATGACCATTTCAGTGTGAATATGAAACATTACGTCTCTCTTTGTCCAAAGTAGTTATTGCCCCACCGTTTCTTTCCACCTAAAAATGCCACTGTCAATGTGACTCAGCAAGTGACTCATTTTCTGCCATGTTATGAGGAGAATGTGTTTACAGAGCTAGTTTTCTAGCCTAAATATGGCAGTGAGTATTATTGCAATGCGTCTCACTCAAAAGGCATGCCTGTAGATTTGACATGAAAAATGCATCACAGCATTATAGATAAAACAGGGCCTCATGTCTGACCCCACCTCCCATCGACCATCACTGCTCATTGTTTGGAAGCTGATAAAGTGGCAGCTTGAACCTGTTTACTCCTTGATCTCGCCTGCCGCTCAACCTCAACCTCAAACTGAAAGGCGTGGAGTTCCACTCATTCTTGTGTTTCCACTTTTGTGGTTCCTTCCTTCCTTCAAAGGTTCATCCAGTAGGATTTCTCAGCTCAGCTGCAGCATGACATCAAGAAGCCAGAAAAAGCTCCGGAACACATTAGCTGCAACTCCAGCCCTCACCCCAAAAACCACCACAGAGGAGAATAATGTCCATGTTTTTGTCATGCCTTCGCCATTACTTCTTTATTATTGCTATTTTTAGGCGCCCCTGAACAAAACAGAAAAGGTGACTGGTCACCTGATGTTGTTGCCATTTGTTATTATGTGTCAAACAGCGCAGAGGGTTTTTGGGTAATTACTGTTTTACACGGTGTAGGAAAAGTCGTCACACTCCTCTCCCTTTCTGTTGAGGTGTCTTTGAGTTTTTATCCGGCTTCTGTTGTTTTCATCCATTCACATAAAATGACGAGGGCGGGTGTTGGTGTCTTTTGGCTTCTTTGTTGTGTACGCTAAGATATTCTGAGAGGTGTTAATATCCTGTTATATCCTGCTCTTCCTCTGCTGTTCCGTCTTTTTTTCTCTATCTCGCTTCCCTCCTTAACCACATATCAATCCGACACATGGCCAACACAGGCACAAAGCGAAGAAAACAGACAAATAAAAAAACACTTATAGGACTTACAGCACAGGAGCTACAAGAGTAGAAAGAACAAGTTCAATGATGTTACAGTAAGAAGAGAAGGGACTCCAATTTGCTTGATACTAAAAGGTTTAGTCATAAATAGTCCATCTTTTTTGTATGTGTCATCTTTTGAAAGATGATTTAAAACAGTCTGATATTGGATATCTATGCTAAACATCGTCAATGCTCCATAACTTGAGGTTAACATGTAGCATATATGTAACATATGTTTCATGGTCTGTTGTGGCTCAAACTGAATCGGCCCACTCCACCAAGTCGAGTTGACTGATGGAAATGGAGTGTAATGTGTTGACTATAGTGTCTCATACCCTACTATAGCTTGTTTCATGGGTTGTTTATCAAGCCTCAGAGGCCAGTGGAAGACTTCCAAGATCTAATTATTCAGAAGAGTTGGGTCATCGGGATTGTGGCTTTAAAGAAACACAAGCCAAAACATTCGGTTTCAGACAGAGTCTGAACTGACGGGCTGCACAAAATCAAGATGTAGGCTCTACATACTTAAGAACTACCCTAAATTCTATAATATAGGCCCAGGCCTTTATTGGAACAAGGCCATAATTAGAGATAGACCTCAGGCCTATTTCTATTTGAACCTATTAAATGCGAGGTCATTTTTTTTTAAAAGTACAGTTACAGTATAGTATGCATACAGAAGATTAGCAACGTTCACAAAAGGCAACTTACTAGTTTAGACAGCTTACCGCTCCAAAGTTTAACCATCCTTAAAAAAAAATCTTCCAATTCTGTTTATCCTCCACCTCCGCAGTTTCCTCCTCCTCTCTCCATCTCTCCCTGTAATCTCGTCATCACTTGCGCCAGCCTGTACAACAAGCTCCGCAGCTGCCATGGTAAACAACGTTAGCCTACTGGGGATTTGCTGTCTGCGGTGCGTTTGCCCCCGTTGGCCACCATACACCTCACATTTCACATGACCAGGCCATGGCTTGATATTTTGTGCTCCGGTGGCTTTTTGAAGAGCTAAACAGTCTCGTCTGTATATTTATTTTTGCAAATGTTGCTTCTAATAACTGCCCCGGTCTCTATTAGAGACTGTCCGTCAACAATGAGACTGGCCAGTGGCCAAAAAAAACCCGGCCAAAAAACATTCAGACTTTCTGTTCAATATTCCATCGCTGGGGAGATTCTGATCGGTAACATTAGGATTACGTTTGTCAACCTCTCACACTGCAGAATATTTAGGGCAGATTTTTGGTTCACACCAGCCTTAAGTTGCCCCCTTACCCTGTGATTGTCGGTAGGGCGTCTCAGGCCCACAATCAGCCAGATTATCCTCTAATGTGAGTGAGGCATGAATTATTACTACAATCACGTAAAGATATTCCAGTAGAGCCCCAGAGTATAAATATAGACCTGTTAAATGTACTTGTTTTTATGAGTTAGATGAAGCATATTGTTTATATTGGAGAAGTTATCACTTACACTTAATCAAGTGATTGTAGTTTTGCAAACAAGGTCAGTAAAAGGCTGACAACAGCTTACAATATGTGAGCAGTTAGTGAATAATGCAGTTGTAGACTTTACTGACTGTAGAGGAACGTCACAGAAGCCGATAGGAAACCATGCCATGATGGAGTAAAATAAGATCCGAAGAGAAAGATGGGTGGTCGGAGGACACGCATGGACACGGGGGTGGTCACTTGCCTGCAGGGTCATTTGGAGTCCCACGTGTGGCGATCACTTCTGTTGTGGGTTTGTGGGGAAAACCACAGACAAACTAGATTTAAATCACACGCAGACACTGCTGGCCAGCCTGGCTCTGACCGGTTGACTTCCGAGGACAGCGGTCAGGGCATCGCTTTTGGTTTTTAAATGCATTTTATATTTCAAACACATTTTGACTATGGGCTGCTGTTGCTTTACACAACTGAACTTTACCTTATGATTATCTTTGAGTTAAAACCATATGTCCTTAATTAGCCCAATATTATTCCTTCCAAAAAACAATTTAATAATACATTCAAATCTTGTTTTACTGTAATCCCATTAATTTAATGCATTGATTTAGCCTTAATTCACCCCTACAACCCCTGACAGTAGGAGAAATCTGGTCAGAGACCCTGGTGATGTGAGGGGTTTCCACCTCCAGCACTGCTCAAAAAAACATTGGAGCCACCCCGATAATGTCAAACATGTTTGATATCTAGGAGGATCTAGATGATTATGTTAGTAGATGACTTTCCAAGTGCTAATACGTTAGGAGACAGAAGTGAATGAGAGGACAAACTAGTGTTACAAGATAATGTTAGTCCTGTAGACCAATTTTCTTTTCCTAGGATGGCGATTTTCATGACCCACCCAACACTGTCTCTGATTGGTGAGCCTACTTGTTGCCTTTGTTGGATTGGTTGGTTAGGTTTAGGCACAAGGAGGCTAACATTAGCGAGTACACATTCTCACCTTCATTTTTTGCTGAAGAATCCATGTTTTTTCCCATTTTTTCTTGAGGACTCGTTTACTGTTAGCTTTCGGCTTTTGTCTTTGCTCACAGCGAAGCATTGTTAAAACAAATTGTTGAGCTATGTCAGTCTCCATTTTGTTTCTCCATATATGCGTGATGCAACCTGCTCTCAGAAACAGTTAGGATTTCAAAAATTCCTGTAGTCTGAGCCCAGCTTTAGACACTTAATCCAACCAACATTATGTTTTTTGTTCAAAGTTGTGGGATTTCATGAAGCCATCCCTCAATACACCAGCTTCACCTTGCTCTCCACTTACATGGACGCTGGCTTCAGTGCATGTCCAAAAGTCAACTGAGGTCCTGCGTGGAAGGCCAACATTCTTCAACCCCTATAACCCCGTCCAATTTGTTACTTGACACTTTCCAAAATAAGAAATACTTAATTGTAGGTCCCAGTTTTGTTTAGCTCTCTCTATCATTGTCGTTTTATTGATCGTTTTTTCCCCTCTTTTTTATCCAGCTGTGTGTGATCGCTTGTGTGGGTGCGTGTGCACGAGGGCTCATGTGTGTGTTTAAGTGTATATTGGATGTGCATGTGTGTGACTTGTAATTAACCTCCTCCTCTGGTCTGTATGGCATTTTAACAAATGCTTCTATATATATCATGCTATCAGACTGAAGTTTTTCAGCGATCTCCCTCCCTGCCACTTTCTCCTCTTTCCATTCCTCACTCTCTCTCTCTCTCTCCCTCTCTCTCTCTCTCTCTCTCTCTTCTCTTCCTCCACAGCTCCATTGGCCCCACATTGTTTTTTTCAAACTAGTGGTTTTCCTTTCCTTCGCTTTATCGTTTGCATCCTCCCTGAAATTATGCTTCTGAAGCCTGTCATTGGCATCAGGGCCTTGCCGGACCAAAATCATAAACTCGTTACATTTTTTTATTTTCTTGTTTGTATAAGACACAACTTGGTGCTGGCTGGATGTTATGGCATTTCAGATATAATTATGCGTGTACGTGTGTGTGTGTGTGTGTGTGTGTCCTTCACAAGTGTAGACCAAAATAAACTAATGTACTCATATTTTTTTGTGCACAAGGCTGTGTTAAAGACAGGCTTTTTACTCACACACTGCCAGGGTTACACTGTCTATGAGTGTGTGTGTATATGCTTACCACACATAGGAAGAGAATGAATGGTTTTGAGTAGAGAAGTGTCACTTTGCTCACTAACTAATGTTTAAAACATTATGTTTTGCTGCGTGGTCAAAGGTGAAGAGTGGTTAGTAAAAAGTGGCCTCACCCTTCATGCACATAAACAGCACAGACACACACACATGCAAGTACACACACACAAGCACACACACACAGTTTTAGCCATGATAGAAGGGGCATGTCCTAAAGACGTCAGGGGTGTGTCTGTGGTCAGAATGACAGTATAAGACACAGGCAGGTACACAATTCTCCCATTCAGCTCGACAGACTTGTGAGTTTAATGTCACTCCTCTGACTTTTCGAGTCGATTTTTTTGGTGTCACCTCACACTGAGAGCTGTGTAGAATTTCTGATTTTCTAATTAGGTCCCGGTCCTCTAGTTGAGCAGAGTTGAGTAGTTGAGCTACTTGTCCAGGCAGCACGTGTTGTTCTGAGACCGTTATAAGAAAGGTAGAGCATATTAGAGTTTGCTCCCGACTCAGCATTTGTCGCAGTACATGCAGCATCCTTGCTGAGTTGCCACGGCAACTGTGTCAGTCAGCTGCAAGTCTGGGGTAAGTATCCTGCTCACTTGTTTCACATTCTGTCCCTGTCCATTCTTTCCCCCACTTCTTTTCCTCTGTTTCTACCCATGAACTATTCTATTTTCTCCTTGATAATTCAGCTTTTCTCAACTGTCTTAACACTCCCATTGTATTGTCTTAGTTTCTCATTCTCTTGAGACTTTTATTTATGTTTTTTGTCCTTGTTCTTGTAATCCTTCTTTAATTTCAATCATTCTGTTACTTCTTTCCCTCATATTTTGTTTAACATAGTCCAAATGCCATTTATGTCTTTGCTTTGGTCAGTGGCCATTTTATAATCCTATTTGCGGCCAAACAACCTGTCAGTTGCATTCTTGTGTCTCCTGGGAGAAAAGTAATGAGAAGGAAGAGCAGTCGCAGTTTGAATCTTCAGCGTGCATGTAGCAGCAGCCCTGAGTCATTTCTAAGCTTCTCTGAGATCATATTCACAAGGACTGAAGTTGCTCAGGACACAGCGTGAGAAATGCTGAGCTGTCGCCAATTCACGTTCTGTGAATCTGTCATCATCTATAATTTTCCACAAATAATCTGCTGCATTATGACGGACCTGTGCAAAATTCACGTCCCTGTAATTGTGGCCACAAATGAAGGTTCGGTCAGTGCACGGCACAATTGGTGCAAGAAACTGGTCGCTTTCTTGTTTGACTTCAGTAATAATATTAACTGTATTAGCATCTTGTAGGATGCAGGAGTTTTCATCGTAAATGCTGTTTTAATCAAAAAATATATTGTTTAAGATTGTGGGTAGTCTTTTTTCATTTATTTCTCTCTATTCAACAGTACAAACAAGCCAATCTTTTAGCCTTACTGTCGCTGACTCAAATGAAGGCACAATTTTGAAATTGCATTATTTATGAATTTGGGTAGTCTATTTTAAGTCATGCATTTATTTCTCTCAAATATTCAATGCCATCTTTCAGCCTTACTCTCGTGTGTTGAGTTCAGCTAGAAATCTGCAGCCGGAGCTGACTGAGGTCAGACTACAGGTTCAGATTCATAGCAGCTGAGGAATTTAGACTCATTCATTGTCACTACAGTGAATGAGTTGTGTGACTTCAACTGAATCTCAGTCCTCTGCTTGTTATATGTGGCCACCATGCTCTGCTGCATATTTAATATGAAACAATATAATATTACATACATTGATACAACACAATTTTGACATAACTGTAGCCTCTAGAAGGTAAAAGTCTCAAAATTCATGTTGGTCCATGAAGTTTTAAAGATGCATTAAGACAGGGCAGCAATGTATGGCCAGAAGCCCCAGGTGTGTGCATGAATATGCATGCATGTATGTGAGTGTGTGTGTGTGTGTGTGTGTGTGTGTGTGTGTGTGTGTGTGTGTGTGTGTGTGTGTGTGTGTGTGAATAATGTTGATTTAAATAAGCTGTTGTAAAATATTTTCCAGCTGCACATTCAAATTTAGAAATGACTATGTTTTGCTGTTGCAAATATGTTTAGATATGTAGCCACAAGCTATTATATTAGCTTGTGGCTACATATCTAAACATATTAGAATATGACTCATCAATGTAGACAGTAATTATTCTGGTTGAGCTTAAGGTTTTATTTGGTGTCTGATCAAAACTGAAGAACGATATTTTCGTCTCCATTGTGGTGCTACATATCTCATGCCAAGCACTGAGATAGTCGGTATGTGTTTGGCAAATGAATGCACTGCAGCAGGAGTAATTGCTTTAAATGTTCACGTGAGTGCATCTGAAAACTCAAAAATAGCCACAGAAAAGCCCTCATTCATTCAGTTGTCTCCATAAAAAGAACCTGATTCATGCTAAATGTTATTTACGGCACCTACGAATGCTCCTTACCTCCCTGTCACTCGAGCCACTGCACTCCGGCTAAGTCGCAAACCATGAGTCAGGTGTTTTTTGGTCACGTGAGTGTGCGTATGATTGTGTATGATGAGTGTATTTGTAGCCTTTCCGTGTGTTATAATGTCAGTTATGTTGTATTGTGCTGTTGATGATAGGTCGAATTGTGATGTCTCATCTGTTGACCTGACAGAAAAAAAGTCTGATGTCACTTCAGTAAATAAGTTATGTTCAGGAAATGTGCCAAAAAAGGAGCAGTCGCTGTAACTGAAGCGTTGAATAATCACGTATATTATAATAATTTAATGTGGGCCGCACTTTATTTGTAAATCCTCTCCTCTCCTACAGATCATATGTTCATAGAAGAATACATTGAAGAAGATGAGGAACCACCTTTGCTGCTCAGCTCTTGTCCTTCTCACGGTAAATATGTGCATGTGTGTGTGTGTTCATGTGCATGTGTGTGTCGTGAAGAAGGGGTCTAGGTGTGTTGCTCTCTTAGGCATAGCATTCAATTTTTATAAATGGCATCTATGATTTAGAAAGTCTGCAGTCAATTTCAGTGCAACCTCCAGTGACTCATAAGTGTGTGTGTTTGTGTGTGTCTGTGTGCGTGTGTGTGTGTGTATTTGTGTCTTCCAGGTGTTTGGCTGTGGTGGGACTGCAGCAGTGCAGTGTCGGTTGGGGGAGGGGTGTATGTGTCTGCAATGCCCTGCTGGTCAGGAGCCCTCCAAGGTGAGACAGAGGTTAAACCTGGAGAATCATTGGAGGATATGTGGCATCAGATAAACTGGGGGTTAACAGATAGAGTCCCCTCTTAATGTGAAACTGCTTAAATTGAATAGAATCTGTGTCCACATGTCTTAAAGATGTGTATTTTACCCTTATTAGGTGTTTTTACTGCACATTCAGTATTGAAGTATCTAGTCTTTCTCTCACTCTCAGCAAGAAAGGAACACTAGTATCTGCATCGACCAAAGCCTTTGCTCTGTTTTTTTTTTCTTCCTTAAACCAGAAATCTTTTTCCCACGACTCTATGTATGCGTACAAATATTTAATTTTAGCTCCTTCCCAGAGATCTTGGGATTATTTTTGATTCTCTTCTCTTAACTTATAATTCATAGGTTGGGCGGCAAGAATCAAGTTATTTACTCTCATAAATCTCAGTTTAATATCTGCAAACATGTTAACATTGCTTTTTAACCAAAGGGGATCTTTTTTTTCCAAGGTATGTGTCTTTGTTGGAGGTTATATTTATGTAGCTGTGGTGGATCACCTGCTGTTACTGATTAAACACAACTACCATTCATCGGTATATTTACCTTTCACGAACACTCTTGATGCCAGTGAACAAAGACCCTGGGGACTTGTAATTAAAAGCTTTTGTTATTTGTCGCTAACTCTTCGGCAACAATAGAGGAATGCTTCCTTTTATGCTTGAGTTTATATGGGTTTTCTGTCTTGCTAGCCTTGTGGGCAGGTCCAAAATCCGGCAGAGGAAGTGCAGTGCCGGCAGTGCCCAGCGGGGACGTTTTCTGACGCATTCCATTCGGAACTTTGCCGCCCGCACGCCTCCTGTGAGAGCCTCGGCCGAAATGTTGCAACCCCCGGCACCGCGACCTCTGACGTGGTCTGTGGAGACTGTCTGCGTGGGTAAGAAGGACCCGTCTCTCTGTTTCAGATGGTCCACAGCCTACCTACCTGTCTGTCTGTCTGTCCATCCGCAGAGTCTTCATTCAAACTGTAGGCTTGACATTAAAAAGTGCTTTGTTTGAATTTTGACTTGTGCCTCGGAAACATTTTTGTAGCTTTTGTACACACACACACACACACACACACACACAAAGCATGATAACATTCCGCTATCTCAGGGATGGGCAATCCTGGTCCAGAAGGGCCAGTGTGTGGGTGCAAGCTTTTGTTTCAACCAAGCAGTAGCACACCTGTTTCTACTAATCTACCACTGGAGCCTTTAATAAGGACCTTCATTAGTAAAATCAGATGTGTTACTTCTTGGGTGGAACAAAAACCTGCACCCACACACTGGCCCTTCTGGACCAGGATTGCCCATCCCTGAGATAGCGGAATGTTCTCATGCTTTGTGTGTTTGAATCTGAAAATGCTAAGTCCCTCTAATACTCCCTCTTCTCTTTAAGTCCATCTCTCTAATTCTTCTCTTTTTTTTTCTTTTTTTTTTTTTTGCATTTTCAGGTTTCACTCTGCTGCCCCGGATGCTGATTCCACCCAAAATCAGTGCGTGAAAAGTAAGCACGCTGCATTATTCCCTTTCATTCATCACTCATATCATCGTCTTATAATTTGTCCTTCATGACCATTAGACCACAATTGTGCTCTCTCTAATCTAATCATCCTCCTTTTCCTTTTTATTTCGCAGCATCTTTGCACGTCAGGGCTGTCCGCACGGTGGGTAAAGGTCCATCCAACAGCGCAGGAGGGACGGGCAACGGCACGGTCGTGCGCAGCGCTGAGGAGAAGACGGCGGAGTATGCCGTGTTCGCTTTGGTGCCCATCTTCTGCGTGATGGGCCTGCTGGGCATCCTCATCTGCAACATCCTGAAGAAGAAGGGCTACCGCTGCAGCGCCGAGAAGGAGGGAGGAGATGAAGAGGCCGCCACGCCGCAGAAAGAAGGTGAGAGAGAGGGAGATGAGGTCAGGTGAGATGACCGGGGTTTAGGGCGCAGGGTCAAATGAAGAGCAAAGAGAAGATAAAAAAGAAAGAAAAGAGAGCCACATGTGAAAAGTAGGACGGAGGTTGATTTACAAAACTAGCATTTATGCTCATGTTGTCAGCCTGTTCTGTTCCCAAGCATGTATAAAAATGCCAGATTAGTGCACTCATACTCATGATGTGGTCAAGTGTGGCCGGGAGTCAGTGCCCAGCCCAATGGGGAGTGTCCCTGTGTGCAGCCACAGTCCAGATACAACTCTATCTGTGTGACGTGACTGCACGCAATCCTACATGCACTGCAAAAAGTGAAATATGAACAAGTGAACAAGTGAAAATATCTTGTTTTTTCGGTACAATTAGTCCAATACTGAGCAGAATTATCTTATTGGACTGGCAGATAATTTTGTTTTGTGTAAAGTTTTTTTTTTCTTGATTTTAGTCAATTAATCTTTTTTTTTTTTGAAAATGTCTTGTTTTCTCAAAATAAGACCAAATGAGGAAAAATTAATTGAAATAAGCAAAATTATCTGCCAGCGCAACAAAGATAATCCTCCCCAATATTAGTCTAAATGTACCAAGAAGAAGATATTTTCACTTTTTGCAGTGTAGGAGGCTTTTGTTTAATTATTTATTTTCCTTAAATCTCTGTTGTTCAGAACTTTGACCCTAGCTGGGTCATTTAAGTCACACACGCTGTGCTTTTCTAACCGCGCACTGTTATTCTTGTAATTTTCCTATTTGAAAAGGGGGAAACAAAACTTTCCCATCGACTCATGCCCCGCTGATGTCAGGGGCGAAACCGACTCGGGTCAACACAGAAAAGAAATATAAAGAGAGATGGAGAGAGGAAGGGGATGGGAGACAGAGGGAAGGGAGCGGCATTAACTGAAAAGAGAGAAACAGAAAACCAAAGAAGAGTTAAGAAAGAAATACACAGAGGGATCAAGCAATAACACATGCGATGAGTTGCCCCACCTGCTCTCTGCGGTTCACACAGTACGAGTAATATGAGTTGTCTTTGTATCAGTGTATAGCGAGATTGTCCCAGAGAACTCCTCATAGACCCAAAGTGCCTGTTATTTTTTCAGCCCGTGACCTTAAAGGAAATATTTTCCTCTCTTTTTGATGGCAGAAATCTGTTCTTGTCACCGGTGACAAATCCTAACCCCAGGTTTGGTCCTGACGGTGAAGAAGAAACAATAGATCATATCTGTATCGACCGATATTTCTGTGGAAACAATGAGAGAAGTACACCCACATTTCCTTTATGCTGCTATTGTACATGCCGTACCAGTCTGGTTCTTAGGAAAAAAAAACCCTTAGGTCACATGGGGTTCATTATCTACCATAGCGTTTAACAGAAAAGAAAAGGACACAATGAAGGGCTGAAGGCCGAGGAAATTTCCACATAAATCATGCACAAATCTGCAGCAGTAGGCCTATACTCTGTATAAAAAAATTTCAAAAATGCAAATATATGTGAACTGTTTTAAACAGGGGTCACCCTCGCTGTTGCACACCTTTATGGAGGGAGTATGTATCAGTTTTGCTCCACTGTAGCAGGCAACATACCTAAGCATGGATTGATTTAAAGTTTAAGCTGTCAAATCTTTAAAATATGATCGTAAGTAAGCAAAAACATACTCCTTATAGCTACTAATAGCATCAATCCTACAGTCCTACATAGCATTAATTTATAAAAGGTCACTTGATTCACTTGTTTTATTATCAGCCTTGTAGGAACTTACAAACAAATGATTGGATATAGCACTATAAAACATCATGTTGCATATTGTTTTATACTTCTTCAGTCTAAATTTCAATTGCGGTTAAAGGAAAATTACAACTCGAAACTCAGGTTTCTTGGTCCAGTGGAGTAACCGAAGCCCTTCCGCAGTAACTCGGTCAGCGATGTTGATTACAGGGAGAACAGGAGTCAACATGCACGCCTCATTCAGCTTCAACCTTCGGTGTAATCTTTGTCTTTTCTGCTTCTTGCCGCATAAGCCAAAGATGAGAGCGTTCCTTTCGTGTCATCGTCCCTAACAGTGAGAGCCCAGCCTGTGCGGGGCGATCGGATGCGTGGGGCGTGTATGTATGAAGATTTCATGCATGTGTGATCAGCAGCTCTCTTCCTCTCCGAGAGCTCGACCCGCGCCCTCGCCTTCTCATGTGAACACGACACTATCCATCCATCTCTCCTTTCCTCATCAGATCAATAATTCAATCGGGTCCTCACTTCGTGGTGTTTGTCTCCTCTTTCTTTGACTCCTCCTCTCCCTTTCTTTGCCCCGGATTGTTTTCTGCGCTCTTCTTGACGTCTTTTCTATTTTTTCCTTCCTCCGGCAGTTTCTGGCCCTTGTCAGTGTTTTCTGTGTTGGAAATTCCTTTCCTTATGTATACGACTACATGTAAACTATCCAAGCGAGTGTGTGTGTGTGTGTGTGTGGGGGGGTTCTAGGACATGTTATCACTTCCTTCACTCTCACCCTCTCTCTCCCTCCCTGTCTCTTTTCCTGCACAGCTTTGAGGGCAAATCATATAGTGCAGCACAGATAAGCTGCGAGTACAGTATGTATGTGTGACGCCAATAAAGGACAACAGAGGACGGCATAAGCTGGCTGTCCAATGAAGTTGGTGCTAGATAAGAAGTAAAAACAAAGAATAAAAGAATGATGAGGGACGAGTAGAAGGATATGGATGCTGCATGAAGAAACTTGATCTCTCTCCCTGTCCCTAAAATTCTGACTCCAGCACTTTCCTCATCAGCTCCAGTCAGGGGGAACACCCGTGGGGATGTATTACAGCAAGGCCAGACTCAACCTAAAATAAGACGCCGCAGTGGTAACTGTGACTGAAACGGTGCAATGCTGCAGAGAGGAAATATGTTTAATTTACTGGAAAGCACAGTGACAGGGGAGCCGACGGAGGGGAACAGAGAGGGAGAACGCGCATAAGAGTTGTGGCGAGCTGGACTATACGTATGAGGTGTATTAGGCGCGTTGCTGCAGTTTTCAGGGGTTTTTGGGCTCCACGGGATCGATGCGTTTAAACTTCAGGGTCAGCTCATTTTGGAACAGAAAACAAAACAAATACAAACAAAAACCAACGGAGTGAACACAGGATGATGGACCGTCTGACTCGGGTGAAGGCGAGAATGAGCGCCACACCGTGAAATGGATGCCGCTGTCCTCACATAGCAACAGCCATGGTGGAGACAGAGCTATTGTTATAACCTAACAGCAGCCTAATACCACTTGTGCAAGAAAGACAGAAATACATACACACACACACACACACACACACACACACACACACACACACGCACGCACACACACACACACACACACACACACACACACACACACACACACACACACAGACTCGTAGACACAAATACAGTTCCATAGTCACATTTTGCTCTTTAACACGTAGGTATACCAGAGTCACATGGCATTGGAGGCCTGGTACATCCCACACACACACACACACACCCTGTGCACTTCAACAGTGCTGAATGGATCGCTGAGTGAGCTATTCTGGACCTCCGCGCCCTCATCGCTCCCCTCACGGCTGCCTCCCTCTGCTATTATGGGATGGTATTATGGGGGGGTTGCTATGGAGGCACATCTATTCTGTGCTGTTCAGTCATTCACGTCCACCCTTATCTGTACCATCGTGCACTGAGGCACAATATCCCAGCGGCGACATGCACCGTGTGAACTGTGCTAGCTCTGGATGCCGGACAATGTATCTGCTTATTTAGTCTCTATATGTCAGGGGTGAATGTAGCCGTTGTGATTTAAAGTGATCCCATCAGGATGAACATACACCGGAAATCTAATATTATAGATACATATGTATGTTTCTATGGTTCTAATATGGTTAAAAAAAACACTGAAATGAAGGTCCACCCAGCTTTTCTGCTGATTTCAACTACATCTCATGGTCTTCATCATCAGTTTTTCATCAGTTTTTACAGTTGGCATTATGTATTATGCCAGAATATAATATTCAGAGCTGTATTTAGAATATATTAAATGGAAAGTAGAAATAATTTTACACCACATACAAATTGGGGTGCTCTCTATCCTGCAAGTATATGTATTTTATAATTCACTTGAACACAATTCTAATATGTATTATGACATAATTTCTCGTTATTTGTATGCAATCACATGAAATGCTTGTATATTATAAACTGTCTGCCTGTTGATAATTGGACATTGTTCTCTGTCTCTGTCTCTCATGCTTCAGGTAACGGTTGTACCTACGTACCCGACGACCTAAACGAAGACACCATCAGCGTTCTGGTCCGCCTCATTACTGAGAAGAAAGGTAGGCGTTCAGCATGCGCTAGAATTGATGTCACTTCCAAGTGAGTGATCGGAGCCACTTTATCTCTTGTGGCTTTATAGAGAAACAGGAGAACACGGTGTCATCACAGTACATCACATGCAGCCAAGGACAAACTCAGACTGCCAGCTTCTTATTTCCATATTAGCCTGATGGCTCATGTAGGAAATGGGGATACGGAGCAAAAGGTGAACCATAGTGAGTTTAACCTCTCAGCTGCTAACACTGCAAAAAAGTTTGACAGGAAATATCATTTTGAGAGAGTTTTGTTGTTTTCTGAAGCTCCTTCAGGCTGTTTATAGTGATGCATGTGCACGCGATGATGTCAGTGTTGAACTTGAAGTTGAAACACACCAATGTATAAACTTTTATTATGGTCTAACCTACAACCACAGTCCTCTGGGGAGGAGTATTGACTGAGAAAAAAATTCCATTCACTCTCACCGTGGCCCAACATTTATTGATTTAACCTAGACTGAACTGTGTGTATTTGTGTGTGTTTCAGAAAATGCTGCTGCACTAGAGGAGCTGCTGCTGGAGTACGAGAGCAAACAGATGGCCATGAGCAAAGGCTCATCAATCAAGTATGAGATCCCAACCTCCTACCCCCCCACAAACACACACACACGTACACACACTCCCACAGACCATCCCACAAACCATTGCGTATAGTTGCTCAGTCATGCTACTCAAAGCCAAGCTAAACACGAAGGCAAGAAGAGCACAGGAGGGAGCAAGGCAATGGAGCGTGTGGAGGGAGGCTACTGTCAAGAGGCTGTATGCGTGTGTGTGTGTGTTTAGACACATATGGTCTGTTAACATTTTATATATAGCACTATTACTCTCCTATAACACACATTAAAGCGGGTAGGTTTCTTGTAGCAGGAAGAATAATAGTATAAACTTTGATTTGTTGAGCCACCTTGACTTTTATAAATCTGGACTTTACTGGATTATAAATCTAAGATATAATAACGTAACATGACTTTTGCTCCTGTAGTTTATATGACAGAGCAAAACAGAAGCTTCGTATTTACCTCTTACCTCCATGGTAACTGTTTGTTTATCTTAAACGGATGTTTTTTGGAAGCAGGACTATAAGCATAATCAAATGCATAGTTCTTCTACAGAAGGATAAGCACAAGTTACTGTAGTTCTACATCATAATTATTAGTCTTGTCTCTGACATATGTTTATAAGACGATTATATATTTCTATATCATGTTCACTAAGGCTCACAGAAATGGGCCATTTTGGTTATAATGGAATAGGTTTAAGACTTTTTTTATAAAAATGAATTCTATTATCATAGTTAATTATTGCATTTGGACAATTTGCCACTTAAGATTAAATTTATTTCACAACTGAATCTGAGTCATGTATCACACTTGTACCAGTGAAAAGGAAATGGTAATTTTAATTGTTAAAATATGACAGATTATAACATATGTGGTACAAATTGAATTTGCCTACACCATGTGTATACCTTCAAAGTAAAAATGAAAGCTGGCCCACATACAGGTCTACATAGATTCACATTCCCTACTAATTTGTGTTTACTGATCTATAAAATCTGACACATCGCATTATCCTTCGCAAAAAAGCGAGGTAAAGAATTTAAAACTCAGCTCAAAGCGACACTCATCAGGACTCATCAGTGGAGCTGATACTTATCAGTGATTCACTGCCACAGGTCTGAAGTGAACGTCTCACACCGTTGCAGCAGCTGTCTATTGAGTCATGAGGCTGTCTGTCGCTAAAGCTCAGCGGCTGTCACATAGTCACAGGATTTACACAGACAGAGCGCAGTTGAGGTCTGACCTTGGGTCACAAGCTGCGGCCGTTTGATTTGCTCATGTAATCGGACGTTAATCTAACACGTCCAGCAACACGCTGCGTCGTACCGCAGTCTACACCGCTGGAATTTGACTTTTGCTTTCATTTCACCGCCACCAGCAAAAAGGTGACGTAGGACAATCATTTGTCATCTTTATTCCGTGTTCTCCGGTCGGCCCCTCATTCTTTACGGCTGCACTGGCACGGCTTCTTTTAAAGAATCCCTAAAGTTCATCTTATCGCACTGTATTATATGGTGGTAATCAGATCCAGTTCACTCCAGTATGTATGCCACATCTACAATACAGACAGGTCTCAGGGGCCTCAGGGGCCTCTGGCAATGTGCTGCTGCTCAATGGGCTGTTGCGACATGCGAGCTTTAGATTTCCAGAACGTTCTGACACATACACACCGTGTCTGTGTCTGTGTGTACACACATGTGTGTGTGTATGTGTGAGGTTCTGTGGAGGTAATCTTGGGTCACTGGAGGTCACCAGGCAAGCTAGTATAACGCAGCTGCATTCATCTCTCTCGCTCTGCCTCACACAAAAGAACAATGCAGGAGACAAAAAGCTGCCGAGCGCCCGGGCTGATGTCGGCAGCCCAACACGGCTATGTAAAGAGTTTAAAAGTTTATATTTGAATGTTCTATCTGTTTTCTATTTATACGATCAGACTGAACAAAAGCGGACGTAAAGGCGGCGTTCGTCGCGACAAGTTTGTGAATTCGCGCGAAAAACCTGTAGGAAGTTTGGCAAATTTAGCATCAGTCCAATTCCATTTAGCTGCCGTATTTCAGGATCCACTTGTTGTGCATGCTGCCTTCCAGGAACACCATGGTTAATGTTACGAGTCACACCGGCATTTTATCACCCACGTGTTGAATGAACTGAACATATTGTAACCATGACAGGTATTTATTAACTGTCTCGCTAATGCTCCCCTGGTCTCTCTCCCAGGTTCCCGATACTGTCCCCCCTGGCCACGTTCCGCTCCCTCCCCAGGCTCTGCCCCCATCAGTCCCACCTCCACACCATCTCCGGTCTCTCCGGCCTGGCCCCCAAGCACGGGTACCGGTGCACGCGCTGCGCTCAGAGGAAATGGCCCCCCATCCTCATCCCCCCTCTGGAGTCCTTCAAAGACCCGCTGAAGCCCCCGCAGAGCCTCATCCTGCCCTCCCTGGATGCTTCCGCCGACCAGCAGAAGAGCCCTCTGCTGGGGGAAATGTGCGTCGACACACACCGTACACAAGCTGTGGTGCCAAATAATGTACAGGAGAAAGTGGAGGGGAGCGAGGTGAAGGAGAAGAAGGAGGGAGAGCTGACCGTGCTTTCTGTGGGGAGGTGAGAAAGTTATGATGGAATGTACATTTTTGAAGTATAAGATCGAGGTACTTTCATTTCATAGTTTTATTGAGTATTTCCATTTAGTTTTATTTACACAACAATTCACGGACAAATATTATGTACTTTTTACCCAAGCTGCAATATATAAAGACAAGTTACTTTTCAGATTAAACAATTACTTTTAGGGCATTTCATCGTTTCATGAAATAAGATTGTTACAATAAAAGTGCTGCATACAAGATCAAGTCCAGATTGCTTTATATATATATATATATATATATATATATATATATATATATATATATATATATATATATATATATATATATATATATATATATATATATATATATATATATATATATATATATGCATAACAATGATGCATGGTAATGTAACTCCGGCAGAGGCAGGAGTCATTCTGCATAATGAATGCTTTTACTTTTAGCACAAGTGTCTGACATCACTTTTGCGCTCTTACTACAAGCTGATGTTACTTTTACAGGACCTAATTAAGGGCCTGAATATTTCTACCACCGCTGACACAATCAACAGTAAAGTGTTATACAAAATAATGCCAAGGACACCATGTGTAAACTGTACAGGTTTTTTTTCATTATAGCAAGTACAGCCATACAGTGAAACTACCTGATTTCAAACCATTCTCAAACACTTACAGAAAAGCTGCCTAAATGTAACAGTGATCATATCTCTTGTCTCTCGCACGACAGATTTCAAGTCGCTCAGATCCCCGAGCAGAAGCCCGTCACCGTGGAAACCAAGACATCATCCCAGGAGCAGCGTCACTCTCTGTTTGGTGGGAAGGCCTTCTCTTCCTCTTCATCATCGAGCATCAGGAGGTATGACCTCAGCCGTCCTGTTCCTACTTTCTACTACCCCTCTCTCTCTCTGCCTCTCCCTTGCCGCCTGACTCCCTCCCTGTTTTTCTCTTCTTCGCTGCACATCGCCGATGTTTATATCAGCCTAAGTACTGTGAAGTGGTTAGCTCAGAGTGCCTGTCAGCTCACATTCTTCTGGCCGGCACTGAGTTTTATAGCCTGTTTTGCCGGAAAAGGAAATTATTCACAGTGCGATCCATATAGGAGAGTAGGATTCTATGAAATGATTTTGGGAAATGAGCCACTTCTGTTTCCAATTGACTGGTCGTGAACATGCAGCTGAGCCAGCCTTATAACGGAGGTCACGTGGCCCCGTCTGTCGTCATAATGAACTGTCCTTTCGTCTCTTTCCTATATTTAAAATACCAGAGGATAACAATTATGCTTCAAAATGAGCCCAGAAGGGGAATAATGAGCTCAGTGTGCTATGAAATTGAAATTATTAGTTTTATAGCCCCTAGACCATATCTGTCCCTCACGTTACACTCTCTTTCAGGTGAAGAGACAAAGGGACGCTGTACGATAACACTACCTCGCTGAAGATGACCTCATCATCTACTGACAACTTGACAGCCGGCATGGAGGGCCTTCATAGACGACCAAGACCAAGAAACCACAAGAACCACCTCCTGCTGGAAGACGTCGTTTCCAGTGATGCGATACGAGGAAGATAACTGTATTTATTATTACATCAATAATTATCGTGCTTTGCAGAAGAAGCCACTAAATTAACAACCTGTGTAGACTGGCTTCACCGTAGCAATCCAAATAGAAAGTGTTCTAAAAAGCCTGTTGGATACAAACTGCGGCGGCTATATGGAGGGGTTTGTAGTATAACTTTGGAGTAATTATCAATATCTGTCACTAGAGGGAAGGATGAGACAGATAAAAGAAAGGAAAAAACAAATGCAAAATCCCTGTATTTGACACGAAGTAAGACACACACACACATCTGCATGCACTCACGATTTAAAAAAATAAAAATGTAGTCTTCCCTGCATGCAGTGAAGTGGAGAAAATTATGTGGAATACATCACTGACAGAAAACACCAAGAACTCAAACCAGTCAACCAGAAGTGAGACTTATAAGTGTGTAATTTTAAAGAAAAGATTTATCTAGTCTGCAACAAAGTGCCACATGATAGATAGTATGAAGGTCATGTGACACGGAGTTAAAAACTACAGTAGCACTCCAATAGGTATTACTTATTAAGGAAAAAAAATGTTCATTATAATTTTGATGTTTCAATTTTTTTTTTTTTTTTTTTAGACGTTTAGTGATTTTAACGAATTCTGTTGCTTCTGCTCACAGAGGTGAGTTGAGGTTTTAGACTTTGAAAAATGTTGAATGTAGTCTTAACAAAAGCAGCTCACTTGGACTCATTTTGACACTTTGAGAAATATTTACTCAGTAATATATATACAGCTGCCCACACTCAGTTTTGATTAGATTTGCATCTTTTAAGACTAGATGAGAGCAGGCGATCTGGGGCCAAAATTTGTTCTTAATGGTGGGGAAAGGGTGGGGGGGGGCTCCATATCACAGCATTTGTTTTAACAACGCTGCATCTCAATGGCAATTATAGGGGTCCTGGGGTGAGAAAGTAGATTTCACTTTTTGTAGAAAAGAACCTGTAAATAAATGTACATATGTAAATATGGGTGGGTCTAAAGAAACAGATATTACCTGGCTTTTATAATTTGAGTATACTGGATGGATGAGGTGATAAATTGGATCTCCAGTCAAAGAAAAGACAACTGCACTGCACTGTGCGACATAATCCAACAATCAAAGTCTGGTGAACGCTTTCACACTATCATAAATATCAGCTGCACTCTTTAAGTAATATTTTTAAAAAATTAAAAATTGACTATGAAAACATTTTTTTTTTTACATTTAAATCATTAAAATAAATACCTGAATCCCACACACACACAATACACACAAGTTGGACTCCAGTTATGACATTTTCATAACTGTCAGACACCATTCCCCCCATAACAAAACAAATAAAACAACAACAAAAAACAGCTTCATTAAATAAACCATCCATGGCTGCAGAGCATTTGTGGTCTTGATGCCTCAGTCATGCAGCTCAGTTGGCTTTAGTTTACGTCCTTATGGGTTTTAAAGCGAGTACTATAATCATAGAGGTTTTTTTTTAGCTACTCATTTTCATATTTTCTTATTACGTTGTTACGAGGAATATGACAGCATGTCTGGAGGACGGGATATTTATTGGTTGAAGCAGTTACATGTTTTCTTTTGATCTGTTTTTATTGCTACTTTTAGGATTATTATTGTTTTCAAGCTGAAGTGTTGCTGGTAGAAAATAAGGGTTGAAACAAAGAACATTCATCTCATCAACTTTGTAGATTGCATTTATAATATTACATTTCTTTTTTTCTGTATGATGTTTTTACTCTTGAAATAAAGAAGAGATGTATTTTAAATCCCATGCAGGTTTTGTTTTCGTAATGTGGGTTTGTAATTGACTGTGAATGGGTCTTTTATAGGCATGCCTAATTAGTGAACTATAAGAAGTAGAACATTTAGTTAAGCCTCTTCAGCTCTGTTAGTTAGGCAGCATCACCCTCTAGTGGTGGTTTAAATCAAATCTAACCAATACTACTTTGATATTAGTGGCCTGGTCTCACCATGAGGGTACACTAGTTACACAAATGACAGATGAAACATTCCAAAGTTAAAGGTGGAATATGTAAAATGAGCAGAATACTGACATCTATTGTCTCAAAATCATAGTTGCAACACACACACATAAAAACAAACAGGGTTGCCAGGTTTGTTGCCGACTGCATCAAGTGATCAGCCTGCACCGTGTCAAGTGATGAATCATACAGGCTAACCAATTAACGTCATATAATAAAACAAGTAGCATTGCTAAAGAGAAATTTGACCAACAGGTAACGTTAGCTAAGGTCGCAAGAGTTAGCTTAATTTGCCGATCGAGGAGAAAAGTTGCCCTTTCCGTGTGTGTTTTGATGCCATGTAAATCCTTGATAGCATATGCTTCACTTATATTGACTCACTTATATTGACTCACTTTGCTTCTGTGATTCATAACGCATCGTTCACTGGGGATTTGAAGCTGCTGCAGGACTTGCAAACTGCCGTTTTTACCCAGTAGCCTTGCTGTGCCGAGCATAGAGACCGTATCGGCCAACTTGCAATGCCCCTGTCTGTATTGGCTTGTATGTGTGAACATAAAGTCAATGTAAAAAGCCTGTAAAAAATTTAAATAATTAATTCACACTATATACTGTATATATTTTTATTTTTTTTATTCTGTGCCCTAAACGCACGGTGGATGTATTTTTTTTCCAGAAGTTTAGCTTTTAATACAAATTCTACATATTCAACCTTTAATAAATTGATGTAACTTTCAAATAACCTCAGCAGAAGTTGTACTGCTCCAGACGTTAAGTTACCAAACTGCTTCAAGTTCGATTGCAAATATAGATTGCAGCCATATTAACATAAAGTAGGAGGAAAACACAGGTGGTACCAATTAGGGTTCCATTCAGGTAAACTGAGTCAGGGTGCTGCTATTGTCCATGTTGGCTCAATAGTGGTTTAAGACCTTAATTGCTTTAGTTTATGTTTTCATACTCATACTCACTCATTCATACTCGCTAAAAAGTTCAATTGACTTAAACCTGCATTATCAGATTTTTGAATCGATTCAGAATCGAGCTATAAATGCAAAATTGAAGTTGATGTGGAGAACTTGTTAGCACAGTTGCATATTTATATTATATTATATATATTATATTACACATCCAGCAGACATGGAGCAAGATTAGCATTCGAGTCATGTTTTCATTCCTATAAGTTCTGCTTTGGTTTCCTGTTTGGTTCTTTAGCATCTAGCTACTGTATAGCATCTAGCTACACAGTAGCATCTAGCTACACAGTAGCTAGATGCTAACATTGCCTTTAGATGTTGGGAAGGTATACATACAGTGTGTTGTTACAGATTTTTTTTCTGCAGAAAACAGCAAAGCTGCTGCTCATCACAGAATAAAACAAAAATATTTTAGAATGAATGTGGAGGCAAAAACAATGTCAGTAAAACATAAACCATATTGTACATGCTTTCCTAAGGAAAGGTCCTAAGGAAAGTCAGACTTTCTTTCATTCAGACAGCCATCATGCAAGAAATATACTTATACATGAATCTAATTCTTGACACAATTTTTTAGTATTTGGACTATGAAAATTAAGAAAAATAAGAAACCACTGATATATTATCAAAATTTGCATGTGTATTATCGTATAATTTTTACTTCCTTCACATTTTGAGATACAATGTGACAGACACACACCTACACACACACGCCTACACACACACACACACACACACACACACACACACACACACACACACACACACACACACACACACACACATACTCACACACACCACAGACATGAATGCAGCTGTACAGCCACATTTGAACAGCTCTTCATGAGCTTATCAAACATACTATAAAACTAAATATTTTGATTTGTCATAATCATTTACATGCCTTAAGTTATATACACGATTTAAATCCTATATATGACAGAAGATTTGTTTGAGTGTTATTTACAATCATTTCCACACAGTGAGCTTCTGAAACACACAACCGAGTCCACCATTTTTAACCCATAACATTTGATGTCAAACGCACTTCAGCAACCAAAAGACTTGATACTTCACCAAACCTCCTGCTGCTGCAACTATAGAATATGCTCTCTCCCATTAGAATACTTTGCCATTCTACACTGAACTAGAAAACTTGTAAACCAAGTTTCACAACTTTTGTACAGGCTCTATTTCAGTTGTCTTGATATGTGATTATTCAGATTTACATTATGAATTTTAGTGACTAGCAATTGCTATAATGGAAACTAATGGTGATCCGCTAGACCCCTGGCAAACCTGGCCCCTAGAGAGCCGTCGTGGGTGCAGGCTTTTGTTCCAACAACAACAGTTACACACCTGTGTCCACTAATCAACCATTAGAGGCCCTATTAAGGACCTTCATTAGTAGAATCAGGCGTGTTACTGCTTGGCTGGAACAAAAGCCTGCACCCACAGCGGCTCTCTAGGACCAGGATTGCCTAAACAATAAACAGCAGTAAGGCTGAAGTCTTACTTGTGAACGCCTTCACTTCAATGTGTCTCTTTAAGAGCAAATCTAACCACTTATCATTTAAAAGTGAACTCCTGATGCAGACGTTGCGTCAAAAGCTCCCGCGACCCTTTTTCGCTTTTTTGCTGACGTCGTTCGAGCTGTTGGTTCAAAGCTCTGTTGTGGAGGGTTTGATCGTGCCATTTGGTTTCAGCGATGAAAGCTTGATGTTCTTGGTGAGGCTACTGCGGATGTCCTGCCCAGCCAGGAAGTAAAGGATGGGGTCCAGACAGCTGTTGGCACTGGCCAGCGGACGGGTGACTTTGTAGGCTACGCTGGAGGCCTCTAGCAAACTGCAGCTCAGCTGGTGGGCATATACAAATCAAATTAACTGGTGCTTCAACGCATTCGTATCGTATTGAATAAAACAAATGTATTTTGTCCTCACCTGTGATGGATCCATTTGCCTCAAGTATCTAAAGGAGTAGTAAAGACTCCTGGTGAGATGGAAAGGCAGGAAGCACAGCATGAACGTCGCCAGCACAATGATGATCATCTTCACTGACTTCTGCTTGGACCGGTGGGCCGCCCGGCGTCCCCGCTGACCCTCTGCCCCTCCTTCAGGCCCCCAGCCGGGCTCCAGAAGCTTCCGCACCATGAAACCATTGCACACCATCACCACCATGAAGGGCAGGGCAAACATGAGCACCGACACGATGGAGCTGTACACCAGGAAATCGTCAAAGAGCTCGGGGCTGGTGGTGTCGTAGCAAACCCTCTCTGTGGCCACATCCCTGGCGAGGAGATGACAAATCGCTATTTGTTAGGGCACTTCGGCTTTACTTGATATTCATCTACAAGGAAAGAGAGAGGAGTGATGGAGGATAGGCGATAAAATGTAAGTTGTTCACTAAAAGATTGGTTGTTGGGTGTGTCGGCCTAAGATAAAGCACTTACACAAAAATCAATAGTCCACAGTTTAACACATTTAGAAACGCTTCCAAAACAGCGACTAGACAGCTTAAGAAAAACAAAAAGACGGAATGAACGAAAGGAGAACTTCAGTTACTTGGTTCTTGAGAAGTAGAGAACAGGTGCCTGACAGAATAAAACACAGGCCCACACCGCCACAGACACCAGCTTAGCCCGGCGAGGACTGACCCAGCTGAGGGAGCGAACTGGATAGCAGATCCCAACGAATCGATGGAGGCTGATACAGGACAGGAAGAGAATGGAACCTACCAGGATGAAGGTAAACAATCATATTAGTCATACATTTTGACATCATAAGCAATGCTAATAATACAAATATAATAATATAGTACAATATCATGATTATTTTCATAATATGCATCACATTGTGAGTCTATTTCTGCATATACAATGCAACGTGGTATCACATCAAATCACATTGTGTTAATATGCCAATTAAAAAGGAGAAGTTTCTAAATCCAGGAATTTGTATCATTATGACAGTTTTGATATAACTCCCACAACTTATCGAGAGTAAAAAAAAAAAAAAGAAAATTGCTATTTGCATGACTTACTGCATGTTTCATACAATTGAATACTATATTATAATCTGTATTATTACATCCAATTGTTACATATTGGATGGTATAATATTTTTCGCATTGCATGATGTAATGTATGGCATATGTTTAGTTGCATCACCTTATGTCTCATTGTGCCCATCATACACAAAATGTCATCATGTTTTTATCATATTGTATACTTATATTTGGAATAATGATTGTTAAAGTACAAAGTACACAGTTTAGCTTTCATATTTCTATAAATTGGGTTATACTAAATTATATTGCATCATGTTTTTTCAGATCAAATAGGGTCTTTCTTATCACACCATACTAACTGGATGTATGTTATCATTTTGCATTGTATTGTGTTCATGTTGGTAAATCCAGTAATTGTAACATCATATACTGAATCAAACTCTGTTGTAGACCTGTATTGCAGGTGTCTGTAGAATTCCAAAAACCATACCATATAGGTTAGCATAAAACAGGAAGCGTATAATCTTGCACAATGGTTCGCTGAAGGGCCAGTCGTTCTCATCGGCGTAGTAGTAGATGAGGAAGGGCAGGGTGAGGATGTAGAGTGTGTCGCACATTGTCAGGTTGAACATGTAAATCGTAGAGGGATTCCAGCGCTTAGTGCAGAACACGATCACATACAGCGCTGTGGCGTTCAGCCCCAGACCAATTACAAAGACCAGGGCATAGCTGACAGGAAGTAGAATGTATTTAAATTCTTCGTTAAAATCACAGTAGAAGGCACTGATATTGATTGTGTCGGTCGTGTTGTCGAGGGTAGCCATCCTGGTTGGAAGAACGCCTGTGGAAAAGTTAAATACAAAAGAATAGATCATGAAACTGAACTGTAGCTACTTTGTTATAACATGCAGAATTCTTAGAAACATTTTTACTAACAGTGTAAGATATTTAGAGGAAATTCAGAGGAAATGTGTATGCTGAGAAAGTAACGTCAACCCAGTTTATATTACAATGAAGCAAGTCATTCATTTTGACAAGTTCAGTCTTATGTAGGTCTATGTTATGCCACTCTCAGGCATCATCCACTTTGATTTTGCAATCAAATTTACACAATCCAGTTTATAGTCTGAGTTATCCCATTTCAAAGTTATTAGGCATGCCGCAGAAAGTGAATCATTTTATTACTGATTTATCTTAATGTCCCTTTTCTTTCTGAATGGGTGATTAACTAAATGAGATAAACATTGAGAGAGACTGAAAGAAGAGAACAGGACGTCTAAGCCTTATGCCTCACTAGGGACATTTTGGAATTTTTAATTTGAATTTTACATTATTCTGGCTGTGATTAGGTAATAGATTTTGACAAGGGTGTGGATTATTATTTTCTTTTTCTCGATTTGGGAACCTCCGCCTTTTCAACCTCAGCTCCTATGATGATTCAATAATAAGACGTGTTGCCAAAAACACTGAGTGTCTTATGGACAAAATGTCCCAGTTTAAACCCATTGAAACTGTATTTTAATCCAGCCATTTCATTACTTATATTATATTAGGTCTCAAAGTTGTAGTTCTTATAGTCTTCCATCAGACAGAGCCATTTTCTCAGGGCCGCCCTATGAGGAAAATATGTGCTATTCTCTATGTTTTTGCTGATGGTATTAATGTTGCATTATGGTAGTTTTATGAAGGGAAACTTTTTGTCTATGTTTCTTATTTAAAAGCACAGTGGCATTATGTCAAAAGCTACCATTTATTCACAAAGATAGATACTCATTCAGTATACAACACACACACACACACACACACACACACACACACACACACACACACACACACACACACACACACACACACACACAACACACACATATATATATATATATGTGTGTGTGTGTGTGTGTGTGTGTATGTGTGTGTGTGTGTGTGCATGTTTTAATATAAGTCAACATGAAAACAAACTGGCATTTAGAGAATTAAAGTGTGAAAATGGATGCATATTTGATAGTGATGATCTAACTATTTAAATCTATTATATCTATTTAAAAGTTATAATAACATTAATGTATGTTATTTCCATGGCTCTCTTTTAATGTGATTATGTTTGTTTCTGTGAGGTTCAGGGGTTAAATAGTGCCACCTGTAGGATATTAAATCAAAACTGATTATTTGTGACTCATGTGTTCCACAGCTGTGATGTAGAATACAATAATGCATGGTGTATACTATATGGCAGCCCATGTGTAACATGAGATATACTGTTCCTGTTACTGGTCCAGCCATCTCTGAATTACATACAGGACATCAGTCCCCTTTCTCTCTTCTCATCCTAGAGAAAAAAAAAACTCCAAAAACTCCAAATCTTAGAAACACATCTGAATATCCCGACAAAGATTCCGACAGCCTTGTGTGCCAAAGGCTTTTTTTTCCTTTTTTTTTTCTCGGAACACTTACTGCAGCTGTGTTCTCGCACAGCATAACAGCTCTCACTCACTGGCGCTTTGCATGTCAACGTTTTCCAAAAGCTCACGAGCTCTGAGAGAGAGGGAGAGGGCGCGACAGAGGAATAACTTTTTAACTCAAACCAGACCCTGTTCTGAGACCCCGTTCAAGCTTTTCTCCCTCGTTTGACTCACTGGTCGTTTTCTTCGCTGATTTCCTTCCTTTGAGTTTTACATGCCTCAGCCTCTTAACTCATGTCTGTCTATCTGACGACCCGGTTCAAACGGCTCATGTAATAGCACATAAATTATATCTTCATAACCTCTCAAGGCGGCAAATGACAAACTTACTTGTTCTCAGTTCACTGATGAATTAACCTTCTGCGCTCTCTCTTCTCCTCTCTGTCTCTCTGACACTTTTTTTTTTCTATTTGTCAAATACATTGCGTCCTCTCCCGCCTCTCTGTCTCCTTTTCTTCCTTCAAAACAGATGCGAATCTGAATTTAACAGATAACAGGCCTGACACAAGAGCAGCCCTTTCTGTACTCCTCCGAAATTATTCCAACCCACTGTGTGTATGGCATATCAAACTGGGCACTATGTTACTAACAATGCAGCAGAAGTGTAAATCTGTGCCGGAGACAAAGCCCTAAAAAGGTATGGAACTACTCACAGTTGTGTGGCCTGTATGAATGCTATGACAGCTCAAAGACTGCCATGCCGTAACCATCCTGTGCAGCATATCCTCATGGTGTCCAGAGTGGATTTGCTGTGTGCTTGTAAGTGTGTTGTTAAAGGTTAACTACATACCTGTACTTGAATGTGCTCAAAACCTGAAAGGGTGTGTGCCTGTCTGACAGGTTGTGGCCTGTAAGTAGTGAAGCTGTGCCAGATGTTATCTATGTAAGTCAAACAGACAATCGGAGAAAGTTGTGATGTTTATAAAAACAGAATAAAAACATTAGTTAAAGGTTTGAAGTAGGGAAACACAGCCCTATATAATAATTAATAGCAACTATTTTTATTACATTTTGTATTGTTCTTTATAACCAAGCTTTTATTGGGTAATTTAACCTTAAAACGGGCAGTAGTGGAAAATAAATATTAATTTAATGTTATCACTTATCTCTTTGGGCCCTAGGAAAAATATGTACACATTACCCTATTAAGGTATAAACGTAGCCCAGATGACAAACATGTTCAATTTGATGAAGATAAACTATATATTGTTGTATTTTTTGTCATTTATATTACAAATAGCCCCTTTTAAAGGTGCTTTTATTCATATTTACCAATCTCTTAAGAAAGAGACACTAAAGTGACAAGATTTTGATACTTTGGTAAATGCCAACTGGATTTGTGGGAACCCAAATCAGATTTTAAAACACCAATATCCAAAGAGTATTGAAGATTATCTATAACCTCTCACATATTAGACAAAATGCAAAGAGTGAATCAAAGCAAACCATATATACAGAGTAATTTGTATTGTTAGTACAAGTACTTCTCTGTTTCTGTTATAAAATGTCTTACCTTGTGTAATTTACTGCCACTGCTCCTAAGCAAAATCATAAGAAAAATCCTAAACCAAAAGCATCCTGACAGGATTCTAACAAAAACAATACAATCCAGCAGTGAATGTCAGCCATTTTCCTCTGTGCCACCCACACAAGGGAGCGTATGGGCGAGTGTGTGGGGGGGCATTGAAGTTTCTTGGAATCTTGAGTGTGCGTGTGTGTGTGTGTGTGTGTTTGTAGCCGACACTTTGAGCGTTTTACTAAGAGGAAAGGTGAGAGACTAAGAGGAAAGTGTACTTAATGTCTTACCTGCTCCAGAAACTCTGCGTATTAATGATTACATGGCCCTTAACCTTAACCTTGACCATGTAGTGTAGCAGGCATGAGGTAAAATCTACACCCTCCCTGCTCCTTACGCCTTTCCTGTCTAAAATCAATGCTTCCAGCAATTCCTATTCATTTGTATAACCTAATATCTCCCCATCACTTAATATGTCTTAACCTTGAGATGTTTTTTTAAAATTTCCATTTCACACAGGCCGACATAGAAGGTGGATCTGACATATTGGGCTGGAGAGGACAGGCACACAATTATGCGCACGCGTATGTATTTACACTTTGACTTTCACTTGCCACAATAATATTTTCACACAAGGAAACCACACCCTGAAGCACAAATATAGGTCTACACATGCAAACTGCAAATATGCATGTAGATGCTGTCAAACCAGCTGCTGCTGCCAAATCATTATAAGGGTTCGAGACACCCCTTCTTTGTAATAGATCCCTTTCATTTATCATTCAGCATCGACTTCCAATGAACCCAGTGACCCTGTTTTTTATACTCCCTGATATCCCATGTTTTCTTACAAAATAGACACAAAACTATTTAAATATTAAAGATAACCTGTTCCTGCCTAGGTCCCCTGTTTAAAAATAATTAATCCTTCTTGTTAAGCCGAGTAGCAAGCACCAACATGTAGATGTAGAACACCAAAATGTCAATAAGAAACTCAGCTACAAGTCTGTATCAAACAATTATTAGCTTTATTTATTTTTTTTTTGGGGGGGGGGGGTATTTTTTTCCCCACTTTTTTGCTTCATTCTAGCTGGATGTACTTCACCACTGTACATTTTGAATTGATTGTGGCACTTGTACAGCCATCTCACTGGTAGCTAGCTTTATGTTAAGCCCGAGATCATTCAGAAAACTGGGGTGAACAGGATAAACCTCAGAATATGAATAAAGTATTTTACATATCAAACTTTATTTTCTATTTTCCAAAAATCGAATTAGTGTTTAACAAGTCACACAACAATACATGTGTGTTTTAAAATAATTAATTTAAGAATGTAAAATTGGTAAGATTTTTATTCCTCTCTCTCTCTCTCTTTTTTTTTTTTTTTTTTTTTTTTGTCTTGATCGATTTATCCTTGATCGACTGCGGTTTCTTGTTGCTATGCAGGTCTGCGAGACGCAGCCTCCTCTCGTCCTCTGTCAGTGTTGTAGTCTTTTTCTCTCCCGGAGCAGCTTAAACGGTGAATAAACCAGCTCGTGTCGTTGTTACCCACCCTCCTCGTGTCCCTAAATTGGTTCCAACACCTTTGCATGCAGGGCCTAATCGATGTTAATATTGACGCTGGGCGACAGGCAGAACAACAAAAAAAGGATGCTTCTCTGCTCCCGGTGTGTTTCTTTTTTTTTTTTCTGTCGCACGCCGGCTGCTGTCCCGTTCACGGCCACGAAGGGGAACCGTCGAGTCGAGTTGGTGAAGGGGTTCCCCGTTAATACCCCCCTCCCCATCACTTCCCTCTGATTTTTTTCTCCTCCGCCTGTCTGCTGCCTCTGCTTTCACAACACAGTACAGTACACACTAGTCCTCTAGTAGTGGCAGCGACCAACACACAAGTGTGTTCAGCCTCAGCCTCTGCTCTGTATAAACTGGCCATTTATCATCAATCATGGCCGCCGGAGTACAAATTTAACTCCCGTCTTGCCTCCCTTGTCGTCTGAAGGGGAGGATTTTTTTTTTTTTTGGTTTGAGGAAGCAACAAATATTAGTCCCACAGTGATTTGGATTTCCTTTCGGAATTACAAAACATTTCACAAGGGAAATATCATTCATGTCAATACTCCAAAATGCAGCCGCCGCCGAGGAAGGTGAGTGATTTCCAGAGTCCGTTATGTTTTTTTTTTTTTTTTTGCCTCGGCTGTACAGACAATGACAGACAGATAACAGCGTATAAACCTTAGACATGGATGTTGGTGCATTCACTAAACCGCACAATAAAAGCGAGCTGTTCTACAGATAAAGAAACGCAAACACAAGAAGGCAGAGATGTTCGCTAGCCAACGTTAGCAGCGTTTCCTTGCTAGGCTCGTCGGTAACCTAGTGACATTTATACGCATCTGTCCAGCCGTTAGAGTCAACCGTCAAACACGTCAAAATACGTAGCTACGCTAGGTGGGCTAACGTGAGGCGTTTTATACAAAGCGAGCAGCGGCGTTTAAGTAAGTTACATAGTGATGTAGCGTCTGTCCCTTCAGAAACACCCTGTCGTAATAAAATAACTTTAAATGTACAATAGCAGCGTTCCAATACGTTACGTTCATTTGTGGCAGTGGACGATATTACGTTAGCTTGGGCAGCGGTTAATACAGCGTAGCCACGCATTTGACTAGATTCATATGGCCACGATGTGACCACAGTCTCTACTACTAATACTATGATGCTTCTTGCCTTGAGACAAGACCTTCCAGTCGGTCCAGGGTTTCATCAAAGCCAGGCTGAGCTGACAAAAGCTAAACACACACGCGCGCACACACACAGGAAGCATGCTGGCAGAGCCATGTTTTATACAGATTTATTAATTCTGTATGGGCTGAGAAAAGATCATAGTCTCCCTATAGCTTGGTACCCTGTCTGTGTGTGCATGTACATGAAGGTGTGTTGAACCTGCTTTCTAAGTGTGTGTGTGTGTGTGTTGTCCTGAAATAGATGCATGAGAGGCAATTACCCTGCTGTAACCCTCTGCACAGTTTTCTCTTAATTACCACATATTCCCCCAGTGCCGTTTGTGCTCTGGGTTACTACACACACACTGGCCCAGAACTTGTCATATCATGTCTGTGAAATACACACACACACACACACACACACACACACACACAAACACACGTGTCATCACAGAGCCTGTAGAGACTCCTGCGGTTCCCCTGTGTTACACTGTGAGTGATCAAGTGCACCATTACGGTCATATTAATTTTGTAGGAACTCATTCGTCAGCTGTCACCATCTTCCCCATTCATTTAGATTTATTTTTATTCCCGTGAAAATACTTCCAAGAATAAAATTAGCGAAATAACGATATGTTACCCAATGCTGCCAACGTGGCTGGCACGCTCAGTATGCTCAGCCAACAGCACCACACCAGAGTGTTATCAGTATTTGGCTGTTGGACACTAATCACTTCTCTCCCAGTGCGACAGTACAGCCCCTTAAGTGTTCTGTCTGTGCCTCAGCACATCTGAGCTTGTCTCACTCTCGTTTATTAGTTTTATGTGGCTTCGCTTAAAGATGGCCACGGTCAGTTAGTTAATGGGGTTGAGAAATACAAGTACAATGACAAACAACGATACAATTTAATATAATTACACACAGTTCATTTGCTATCTTTGTTTGTCTATTCATTTTGGAGACCACATTTAGTGAATGTATTTTTGATAGTTGGTATTGTGTATTCTAATGTGATCATGAGGCTGAACAATCAGTTTTATAATTTATAATTTAGCATCTCTTGCTGACCCTAAATTTACTCATTCAATCTACCATTCAGCAAAAACCCAGTATCTTTAACTTCTCACACAGGGCAAACAGGAAATACATGCATTGATTAAATGAGCCGTCATTACTGAGGTAAATCTGATCATTTATTTTGATATTTACTCAAGGTCATATTGTAAAAACCCTAGTTCCCCTCATGTACAGGTGGGTATGTGTGTATCAGAAACATCATAAAAAATTCATCATTTTTGTTCACTTAATGTAAAGCGCTCTCTTATCAGTGTAGCATTTTCCTGCTACAGCTGTGCTCTTTTCCTTCAACATCACCTTCAGTACATTTGCTCATTTTAGACCTCTTTCACTATTCTAATAATTAACATCTCTGTCTCTTCTTTTTCACTGTCACATTCACCTTCTTTCTTTCGGCTGACCGCCTTTGTTTCTCTCAATCTTCCTTCCTCTCACCTTTTCATATGTGCTTCTCCTCCTCTCATCCATGACCTCCCCTTCAGCCACTCTTCCTCTCACTTTCCCTCTCCATCTCTCTCTGTCACCCTTTGCCCTTCCCCTTCTCCCTCTCTCCCTGTGGTTCCTATGAGTGATAGAAGGTGAAATCAAGTGAAGTCACTTTAGCCCTGATAATGTAATGAACCACTCCCTCCTTATCTTCAAAGACACGGTGCATGAAAGAAAGGGGCTCTGCAGCGTGTGTCTGCACGCACGCGTGTGTGTGTGTGTGTCAATGTGTGTGTTATGTTGTTGATTGTTTTGTCTAGAACAGTCATGAATTTGCCCACTGTTACTCTGGTGAATAGCCGATGGAATTCACCCGACAATACACAATGACCTTCACAGTGACTCTCTACGTGTTGGCAGGAGTGTGTGTGTGTGTGTTGTGGGCTTGTTTGTGTGCACGCTAAGGGTGGGCTTTCTTTCTGTCTGTTGTTGCACAAGACTGTGGGACTGTTTTCAGGTTAGAAATCCCTGTCTGACAACCCAAATTAATTTGTATATGAGGTCAACAAGGTCATACTATTAGCATATTTTTTCCTATGCACAGCATCTTCTTTCAACTCAATACAAAACCGCCTCCTCCAGCCTGACAAAAACCCAGAAACTGATTGTTACCCATGATGGATTACTGATGTGTGTGTACATGCGTGTCAGTATCTGTTCTTTCCAGGTGACTCGAGAACTGTGCATGCTCTGAAAGATGGCAGCTCATTGCTGTTTAACAGATAGGTACATTGATGATGACAATACAGCTGAAACAGGCAATGAATTGGCAGGAAATTACAGTCAATTGTTTAAGTCGCTCTATCATAGATTAGCAGGGTTCCCACACGTCCTGGAAAACCTGGAAAATGATTGATCAATTTTCCCGTCATAAAAAACATATGTAAAAATGAGAAAAAATGTCAAATATCCTGGAAATTTATGGCAGCGAAAACTTAAAGTTTCCTATTATGTGTTCATTAACCTGCTGGCATATTTTATTTCCACTGTTAAATGAATGCAATTTAACATGGCAACTTTGTTCAAGAGTCTTTAATGTCATCACCTGTGGCTTAGATACAATAGAGTAATAAATAAGCATAGAATAGATGCACATGTTAATAAATACAAAATAGTATTGCATGTTAAGGCACACAATAAATGGAAATGTATTAATGTGTGGCTTTGTCACTTTGTAGAGACTGAAAATGCACTGGAAAAAGTCCCGGAAAATAATTTCAGGTTGGGATTGGAAACCCTGATGTGTTATGTACTGTGTGTTGGACAAACCCTGTTTTTTTTGGGACAAAATGATTAATTCCTTTATCAAGAAGAAAACGGACACAATCGATAACAGAAATTCAAATGCAACTAGACTTGAACTAGAAGATTTTGGTAGGCGAGGTGGTGACGGGGGGAAACGATGTTAATGTCCAGTAATTTATTTGTGTGCAAATTAACTGCAAGAACACTGTTTATAAAAGATATAAGTTTAGGCCCAGATTGATTTCCGAGGGTCTGTGAACGTGTCTTGGACTAAGACCTGCAGGTAGCATGGGGTTCTCCTCTGAAAGAAGAAAGGAAGCCGCACTCGTTAAGTTTTTGTACGAAGTTTGTTGTTTTTGTGTTGGCTACAACCACAGTAGCATGGTGCATTGGAAGTGTGTTAGCGTGAGGAATAAAGATGCAGCTACACTGGCTAACATCTAAAATCTAAAATTTGTGTAGTTGGGGGGCCACACTACCACACACCAGTGTACATTGTAGAGTAAGTATAGCAGTGAAATGACACATGGACTTGCAGCAGGACAGACTGTGCAAAACTATTTAGATCATTTGAAATTCCTTCCAAGCCATGCGACACTAATCTGTAATTTTAAAGTATTTTTCCACGTTGTTGTGAGGTGGTCAATTTATTAATCACTCATTCAGATGTAATAGTCTGGCAGGAAGAGGCATTTCATATTCTTTGAACTCTTATGTGAGCAGGAAATGACAATATGAATAATAATATATCACATTATTGACATTTTCTTAACATAATTGTATGAAAGTAGATTTGTTGTACAGTTGGATGATGTGAGCTATGCTGTAATTAACAAGTGTGCATGCTAAACAATGACAAATCAGTTGCTTGATGTGTATTTTCGTTTTCCCCAGGTCAAAGTGACACAGGAGCTGAAAAACACGCACACGGATCAGATGACAAGACTGCACTTTAAACACCAGACCGAATGTGACCTGCTAGAAGACATGAGGTACGAGCACATCTCCGTCACATGCGCAACGCAGTCCTGTTCTCGCCCCGCCGCAAAAGAACCGGGGAGCACGCTAACAAAACTGCCGCATAATTTAAAATCTAGTCATCGTGGCTGATATGGCCGAGCGCAGAAAGAGAGAAGGGAGACTAATGAGTGAGGGAGGAGTGGCATGAGAAAGAGAAAGAGGAGGAGTATTGTCATATTCCAGTTTTTTGAGAAGGACAAAGGGTCAGGAAAATGACGAAGGAATTTCCTGCTGCCCTCTTCCTGTTCTCCGGCTGTGTCTTTCTTCCTCTCTTTCTTCTCTTCCAAATTTCCCCCTGTGTCTCTGTCATCCGCCCGTTCGTCAATGGGTTGGTTTTTTTTTTTATTCAATTTTTTTTTGGTCTGTCTCTTTTGCTTTGCCAATCTTTATTTGTCTGTCTCCATATCTCTCATTTTTGGCTCTGCTCTGTTTACTCATGACGTGCGTGCGTCTGGCAGTTTTCCCTTTTAGATTTGGCAATGGAAGGAAACCCTGGTTCCTTCACACGCTCTCATTTTCTGTGTTGACTAAGCATTGATTATTTATGACAGCAAATTCTCTAATACGCTCTGCCTCTCCGCTTCCATCCCTGTTTCTCATTTTCACGCTTTCACTCATATCCCTTCCCTTCTCCTGAAACTTTTCCTCCCGTTCTTCCCCCCCCCTTTCACTCCTGGGGGCAGCTCCAGCTGTTTGAGAACAGATTGGCTTGTTGCTGCTGCATTCTGGAAAGTGAACAAGGCCCTGGTCCCACTTGTGGGAGAGAAGGAGAGTCGGTTTAACATATGCAACCGCAGTGTGTTAGTTCTTTCAGTGATTGAGGGATGGAGCTACATGCCACTGGGTAAAGATATCCAGAATTGGCTTTGTCATCCTTGTGGTTGAAAGAAGCTGCCTGCAGTGTTTTCTCCACGCGTTCCTCCAGCCTTTAATGTTTTGTAATTATTTCTGATGACACGTTCCATGGTGGTACAAATCAGAAGCAGCAGGGTGGTGCGGTGATTAGGGAGAATGGCTTTCGGTCGGGAGGCCTGGACTCAAGCCCCTGCAGCAACAAGCATCTGTTTTATCGTGGTGTCCTTGAGCAAGACACGGAGTCCCTGCTAGTTATTGTTTAGCCAACCTAGCGCTCATCCAGTGAGGCTCTTTTGGTAAGATCATCACAAAAGATCAGAAGATTCGGGGCTAACCGAAACTCACACAAGATACAAGACGATAGTGGTGTCCGGTTGCTACGAAAATGTCCAATGACTCAATCCATGCTGGCCCAGACCACTCTTACTGTTGTCAGAAGCAGCTGTTCTTTTCAGAAGCACTGCACCTGAGGTGCTAAGAGGAAAGCGGCCAACCAAACTGTCAACTGTCCTTACCAGTAGCATGAAAATGCTCAATGGACAAGAATTTTTATAAAAGCTTACACAAAGACTACACAGAGAGAAAACGGGCCTTCTTTTCAAGACTGTTTTTGCCAAAGCTCTAAAGTTATGTGGTTAAAACCTAAGCTCATAGTGAAACTGTGAAACAGTAGTGAAAAAAAGGCTTGGAGCTTTAAACATCAGAGGGGGTTGCATATTGATGTGCCACATGCGTCTCAGAGTCTGTGTGCTTTTAGGGAAAGAGTCTGTACTATTCTGTTGTAACATCAGGGATGCGGATGGCCCTTAACAACAGTTCTACTAGAATTTCAGTTTTCATCGATCCTTATAACACCAAGCGTGATATTAACAAGCCCCATACTGTGAAAGCATTTAGATCTCTGTCAGAATGCAGACTTTACTTCAGGGCAGTATAGCATTTGCCACGGTGCTGTGAGATGGGGGAGATGCTTCTGTATACACAGCATTCACAGATTACTACCAAGTTCTGTGTGGAACTCCTTCTGAAAAAAAAATATAAAAAGAAAATGATGCGAAGGGCAAAGTCTGCCAGGTACAGCTAGCATTTCACAAGTCTACAACAATGCACAGTCATTTGAGAGTGAAGCATCCAGCAGGAGGTGGGGGGTGCCTCCACCTATCCAGCTTTGCTACCAGACAAATAAGATTGATGCTAGATGTGCAGAGTAATCGATGGCCCTCAGGTTTTATTCATTAATAAAAAAATAAATAAATAAATGAACTGATGCAAAAGGTTTAGCAAAGACGATCATAGTGATGAGATTGCTACCTTGCAGTGCTGCTGAGTATATAGTGGGAATTATTATACCCTAAATGGTGAACTCACTGTATCCCACAATGCATTGTGAAAAGTAGTGTACATCCAATGGTCACTAACTAAGCAATATATGCCACTGTGCCACATAATGCATGATGGTATAAGCTATATTGAGCAATAGAGTATTCAGTTTGTGCATCTTCCAATGGTAAAGAGTATAAAATAAAAATATAGCACTTTAACTAATTTATTCACTAAAAACAACATATTAATTCATAAACATCTTCCTGCCAGATTATTACATTACCACCCTCACATATACACTTGTGTGTCCCTCAATAGTTGCATGCAAACTTGTCATCCAGTGCTGACCATATACTCATATTTGCCTTGATCACAGTAATGGCAATCTATAGCTCTCGCTAATTTGTCTAAGAAGGGATTTTCAATCAAAAACAAGTTTGTAGATTTCCATGCGCATGTTCTCATCTGAAGCCCTGTTCACATTAGACTAGAACTGGGATGCTAATGTGTTAGGGGAATTTACCCCCTATGCGTGTGTCTGTGTGTGTTATTACCAGATCTGAAGATGTCATTGAAAGATAATGGGTCTCCACGCTGGGTAACTAAATGAGCCTCCTGAATTTAAAAACCCAAAATGCTACTAGTGGAGGAACGGAAAAAAGCCACCGTACGAACGTGATGCTGAGAGTCACTCACTGCTGATATAATTAGGCGGCTCTGACAACCTGTGCTATTATTCTAAATCACAGGAGAGGACCACAGGTAATAGTAGACATAGGGGTGAAGGCTGAGATGTCAAGGTTATTTCTGTTTCAAAATGAGACAACAGTGATCCTAAAAACACAACTGTATGAACCTTCATTTATTTTAAGAGGATATTTAAACATGAGCCACAGGCCAAGCAAATAGCTGAGGCACAGGAATTACCTTGGCTATGACTTGGATAACTGCAAACTCTGTCATTGAAATTGAGGGTCTTGTAGGTACTAGGCAGTCTGGTATACTAAATAGTACTAAGAAGAATCAAACCAAACTACCTAATCTGGAGTTAAACACAAATTTCCCACCGAACAAATTATTTTACAGTATCCATTTCACTGAAATACCAGAATAATACTGTTATAACATGCAGGTAACAGTCTCACAATAAATCCTTTGTAACTCTTATATTTAAGACAACTTTATTTATTAGAGAGTTAATTCAAGTGTGTAGCCATTTTGGAGTCATCTAATGTTTCTAATCTCATTGGTTAAAAAAATTGAAAAACACTTGTGAAACAATAATAGCAAAAGCAATCTGACATCATGTGTTTGTGTCAGAACGGACCTAGCTTATTACCACAGTTAGGATGCTTTTCCAACGGGTTATTCAAGAAAAACACTGCAGCAAATCAATGAAACAAGGTATCTCTTGCTATGATATGTCTGTTTCAGTTGTTTAGCTCTTATAGCGAACTAACATTTTTATGATGTGAATAATAGAAAACATCGTGAAGCTGTATTCTATGACAGATTCAAGTGTTACAGTTCAAATTATCCTAAAGTGTAACAAAGTGACTTCTATAGTAAAAGTTTACTATAAAATGCTTTTTTGTTTGAGGGCTGTTTTCATGTTTAAACAGAAAAGTCAAGGTCTTAGATGGTTGTATGATGTTGTGTGTGGAGATAAAGGATTATTGCAATTCTGCATGAATTTTCAGAAACAAAACACATTTTTTTTAAGGATTAAATTGATTAATTTACTAAATGTTGCAGTTTGAAACTTGTCTTTCCTGTGTTTTAAAATCCAGGTCAAATTGTGAGTCGATCATTTTTGCCCATATTCCAAATCTGTCGTGACCATCTTGCTCTTGAAGTGGAAAAATTGCAGAGAATCTGTTCTATTATGTCTTGTGGTGATCAAGCGGTGTGAAAACATGACCACCCTCCTCTGCCTCTGTCTCTGTCTGTGACTCATGTTGCTTATCCTGTTGTCGCTGATCTCAGCCTGAGTCTAGTAAACCATTGATCTCAGCTGTTTTCCCACTTTTGATCATTCCCTCGCTCTGCTTTTCTCTCAAATCTTAGACATATACTCTTAGTAAGGAAGTAAAGCTGTATTTATATCGCATTTTCTAAAATGTAGTTACAAAGTACTTCATACATGAGAATATAAATCAATAAAAAAACATCGGAATAAATTACCATATAAACCACAGTACAATGAAAAACAGACCAAGCAAAAATAAACCAAAATATAATACAGAGATGGAGATTTATGAAACCTATAGAGGTGTTCTTTTAGAAGTGAATTAAAATAGTCCAAAGATTGAGCAAATCTGATAGATTGGGGAAGACGATTCCAGAAGGTTGGGGCTAAAACGGCAAAGGCACGCTCATCTTGTTTTGTAGTTGGAGCTGGTAACATATAAAAGGCAGAGATTTTAAATCAAGACAAGTGGAACGAGGAGTAGATCAAAAATGTTGCTTGGGGCAAGGTCATGCAGTGTCTTATATGTAGTCAACAGGATCTTGTAGTTTATTCTGAATTTTACAGGAAGCCAATAGGATGCAAGAACAGAGGTAATGTGAGACCAACATCTAGTTGTTGTAAATAGCCTCACAGCTGCATTTTGAGCCAACTGTAAACAATTTAGAGTAGCTTGACTGAGAATCATGCATCAGGATTTAATTTACTATGGGTGGGAGAAAATTAAATTATGAATTAATAGTTTGAGATCCATAGAAGACAAGAGGTGATTTTATCTGATCCAGAACTTGGACGAGCTTAGGAAGATAATGGTCAAATGTACATTATTATATTTGAGTGAAATGGACCAATAAACTGATCAACTGCAGCGGCAAAATGATCAGGTCCAATTGAAAGACTTTCTGCTTCGTCAGGGCTAAGACATCCAATCTTTGAGGCCTAAGCTATCATGGAGGGTAGACCTCATTGAGGTTATTATTGGGTTAATATTATCCAAGCTAAGGGGTCAATTGGCCAGATTAAAAAAGTAGCTGGAAAAAGTGGCTGTGGATTATGTAAGTTTCTGATTTTACTGCAGTAGGTAGTAAAGATGCATCAAAGATAATACATTTATGATCAGAGAAAAATCTCTTATTCAGGAAAGTAAGTGATTTATTACAAACTAAGTCAAGGCTTTGCTCATGGTTATGTGTGCAGCTGGAAACACATAGCAGTGCACAAGATGAAACGATTTAGAAAGGTTTTAAAGATCTATGCTAAATCAGTTAAATCAATCAATCAGTCATGAATGTCAGTCATCAACTTTATAAAGTCCTATTTAAATTTAGCTGTTAAAAGAACCAAAACTGAATGGAGTGAGACCATGGTCTGTTAACCTAGCTGCATTCAGAAATGTATGACTGAGTGCCACTAAAAGGAAGCACAATTTAGGTTCAAGCCAGGTCTCAGTAGAGGAAATGAAGATTATGGGATGTTATTAGATCATTGAGAATGAAAGATTTATTAGACTACTGCAATAAGGGGCTTAGATGAAGTGAAATTACTACAGAAGACTAATCAAATTATCTGACCTAGCAGATGAAAACACAATGCATGGGGTAGTGGTTTTTAAGACTAAATGGTATGTCGGCTGCGTTTGTACGGCGCCTTTCTAGTCTTTTCGACCACTCAAAGCGCTTTACACTACAAGTGTTCATTCTCCCATTCACAACCAGCTCATCAGGGGATCTAATAGTTCATACACATTCCAACACTGATAGAACAGACATCTGGGGTTGAGTATCTTGTCTAAAGATGCATAGACACATAGCCCAGAGGAGCCGGGAATTGAACCGCCGATCCTCTAGATGCCAGACAGTGATTCCAAAGATAGTTGTGTTTTTGAAACATCTTCGGAGAACCTGGATAGCAGAAAGTTTGGCCACTGATTACTAGTAGGTATTGGACCATAACAGTGCTGACAACAACCACAAGGTCGGGTTTGGGGCCTTATCTAAATGAAAAACTTTTTTTTTTAATCTGTAATTTGTACCCATTGTGTTTAAAAAAAAATCTTTATTTTTGAGTCTGCATGCCAGAGCTGGACCTTGATTTGGCAGGTGAGGTGCGAGGGGCAGTGAGGGCAGAAGGCAGGTAGCCAGGGAAAGTGGTAACTAAAGAATCCTAATTGCTAAAAGTAGCACCTGAGATGCATGTACGTAGTCCACGGTACCGGAGGAGCCTCCAACAAGCGTGGTCAATCCCCACTGTCCTCCCATACTTCAGAGGGACTACAGTCGGAGGGAGAGTTTAGCACGACCCTTGCTGCCTTTGACAAGGACCCATGGCTCCGGGAGTGGATCAGGCTTGGGACTTGGGTTTAGCCCCAAGGATGGGGCACATGTCAGTCCGATGATCACACAGCTAGACCGGGGACGAGTGCCTCCCTGTGTGGGACAGAGGCCAAGCGCTTGGTGAATAGTCAGGCACCTACGTTTACAGCAGTAGTAGAAGTCGATTGCAGAGAGATGTTTGGCTTAGACACTGGCAATGGATGAAAACCCCAGGATTAGCACACCCTTGTTTGTAAGATCCGGTTTCAGATGCCGGATGTGTTCTTGCAACAGTGAGTGCTTCGGCTGACAGTACTGATGTTTAGCTGTTTCAGCGGCCAGCTAGCATTAGTGACCAGGCAGAAAACAAAATAAACTAACCTGGCAAAGATGCAGTCTCCCTTGAAAACAAAGTTCTGCAGCACAAGTAGATACAAGTCACAGAAGATTTAATGCCACTGTAAGGAGACAGCGCTGAGTGTATCCACTCTCAAGCACTTAAGTATTTCCTGGCAAACACATTCATCTGCAAGTCTGGAAATTATCTTGCTCCCTTTCTTCTTCATGCACAGTTGATGCTGACACTGCTTTTTGAGTCATATGCCATACATTTACAAACATGCACACAGGATAGTCAAACAGAGTGGCGGTGCAGTTTATCTTTACTATACAAATATGACACACACACACACACACACACTGTATAGAACAGTTGTTTTGAACACAACATGATACAATTTTCTGCCACAGATCTGTGTGTTCTGTTCATTTCCATTCTCTGTTAAGAATCACAGTGTGTGAGATATTTCCAGCTGATAATTGGGCATTCATGTTTACATATGAGATCTTAGTCACAGTGTAACCGTGGCAGCATGAAATGCCTCCACATATCCAAAGTTCCTGGTGAGGATGTGTGATGTGTCTATAGGTGTCCTAGGGTTGATTTTACTTGTATGTTGCAGACATATGCTGCAGTATTCTGATACCAAAGCAGAAAATGCTCACTTTGGGGTTATGCATGATAATGTCAGGGAGCCAGCATACATATTTGCATAGTTGAAACTTCAACCTGCCTCGTATGTAAGTGTAAAAATAAATTTGCCTTATTAAAAAATACTTAGCTTTTAAATTGATTTGGACTCGGTCAAGTCCAGATATTCTTATGTGTATTGTTATTATTATTATTATTATTATTATTTATTTTTGCATGTTTCAGACATATGTCATACATAATGATAATACATAATACATAATTTTTTTGTTTAAAGAAAAGGCTATTGGACAAGGAAAGCCTTTACAATGTTAACTCCTGGCACCATTTCAACTTTAGCAGGCGCTGTGGCTTAGTTGGTTAAAGCGCCTGTCTAGTAAACAGGAGATCCTGGGTTCGAATCCCAGCAGTGCCTTTTCAGTGCTCACTTGAGTTACTCTGGAAAAACACCATGTAGTAACATCTCTGTTGGCACTTATTTGCACAATGGTTCTCTAAAGTGCCATGGTTGCATATATATACTTCCCTTTGCAGTTGTGTCACAATATTAACTTGAGATTTCTGTTGTAATTTGCCTAACAGTGCCTTAACACAATACCCACACATTAACCACTGCCTCATCTAAATTAAGATTCATTCTCAGTTTCAGGTTCCTGATTTTTGTCATGGTAAATATCATAAACCAGATGTTTCTTTGTGTAAAACACTGTGTGGTGTTGTGTTGGTTAAAGCACCTGTTTGTTAAATAAGAGCTCCTTGGTTCAATCCTAGCAGCGCCTTTTCTATATTTAAACTTGGACCAAAAGGTAAGAAGAAAGCTCTGGTCGATCAGGTACATGAATATTTCTGAGATTCGAGTTTTGAGTTGTCAACTAGCAGCACTGTAAAAGTGTCTTCAATCTGGGCTGCCATTAAAAAAAACAAATTTGAAGTGATTTTATCTATCAAGTGAAAATGGTTGTAGTTCCAGATTCTGAAATGTCACCTCTGCCTCTGGGGAATTGTTGTCTGACATTTTATGAACGACAAATTGTTTTATTGAAAAAGAGTTGGCAGATACTTAAAGGTACAATGCATAGTTTAGGGTAAACTGAGTACCCTAAGCATGTAGGAAAACTTGCACAAACAAAAAAAATGCAAAATGCCATCATTAGAGCCATTGTTTTGTTTGTCCATTCTAGGCTACTGTAGAAATATGGCGGTGCAACTGCATGGAGGGTGATTGGCCTCAATTTAGATAAAAACTATTGATAGAAAAACAACTGTAGCTTTAGTTACCTCCGCACATCAATTAACTCAGGTTGCCTGCCGAAGGATGACCTCACAAGTCATGGCATGGTGCTGTGGATTAGTGGGTTAAACTAAACATGTAAACACAGTAGTACATATTTCAACTCTTATTTTTTTTAAACAGAGCTTCCCTTGCAGTCTTAGAGCAATCAACACTATTACTGCTATCAGAAACCTGTAAGAGAAATTACAAGAAGCCAGTCTGTTGCAGGGCCCCTGAGATGTCTCCAAAGCCTCGATGGGTAGCAAAATGTTTTATGAGGCGAACATCAGTTTAAGGCATCGTCATTCTGGATATTGCCAGCTAACCTTAGAGGAAATTAATATAAAGTTCTTTGCCCTTAAGATATTGGCAGTTTAATATTTGCTGCTAAATTTAAATTGTTTTAACCGGTTGGCATAGTTCCAGTGATACATTTTCATTTAGCAGACCAGTGCTTTTCTAAAAATAAAATCCACTTTTTAAATAAAGATGAAAGATGGCTCAGCAAGCCAGATGAGGTTCATGAACTTGTTCTATTAAGGGATGTGGAAAAGAATGTGGCGCTGTGGCTTAGTTGGTTAAAGCGCCTGTCTAGTAAACAGGAGATCCTGAGTTCGAATCTCAGCAGTGCCTTTTTTTTCTGAATCTCATTTATTTGTCAAAATAAAACAAATCACAACTTTTTTTTTCTAAATTTTTTTATCTCTAGTATTTAAGTATTCCTAGTCTTTAAGTATTTCCAGTACAACACCCACATTCTGAGCTGCAAGGAATAATTGATTAGCTGCCAGCTGCTAAGTCTAAGTCTTCAACTATCTCATGAATTGATTAATCAATTTCAGTCACTACACAAACAATACATTATCACCATTTTCCAAAATCAAAACCAATTATAAAAATAAAGTATTGCTTTTTACCTGGCAGGCAAAGTGACATTGTGAAATGTCAGTCACAATTTATTATAGAAGTCATTTTAGAAAAGCAATACACTAGATTATTTATTGCAGCCAGGGTTGGAAATGAATCAGGCACATAAGCAGGACATGATGAACGCTCAGCAAGTCCAGTGAGGTTCAGGGTCTGATATGTCCGGGAGTAAGATGACCCCCCCTACCCACACCATGTGGCGCTGTGGCTTAGTTGGTTAAAGCGCCTGTCTAGTAAACAGGAGATCCTGAGTTCGAATCTCAGCAGTGCCTTTTCATCTGGCAGACAGACATTATGTGACGTCATTCTGAATTTATTACGGAGGTTCCTTTTGGAAAGCTATCGCTATATAACACTCAAGTCGAGTTCTGCAGTAGCTTGGCTTCTTTGCAGCTCATTCTGATATTAGAGATTACTGTGCACAATGCAGAATTGCTCCCATGTATAATCTCTCTCTGGCAAGGCATTTAAACTGTTATGGTAAATGGTATCGAGTCACTTACTATTGAGTTCTTTTCTCTAGATGTTTGTGCTGTTTTGTGGAGTTAACGGAGCTCTGCTGCATGCTGATGAGGTGGTTTTCAATGCGTTTTAAAAGACTGCCCCGTGTGAGGCTCGAACTCACGACCTTCAGATTATGAGACTGACGCGCTGCCTACTGCGCCAACGAGGCCTGCAGTGCAGCCAGAGCATGTGCGTTTAGAGTGCAGACACAATGCCTGAGGGGCGGGGGTGGAAGTTTCTCTCACTGAAACATGGGAGGGGAGCGTGTCGCATTTCAAATGACATGCACGGGGGTGGAGTTGAACACTACACATGTGCTCCAGCCTCCCGCAGTAGATCATTGATGTCTGGGAATACTGCAGTTATGCCTGTGTGCGTCTGTGTCGTATTTTAAATGAATGGCTCAGCCATTAAGATTTTCTTGTCTCTTCTTAGCTATTTAAGCCTCGAAATATAAAGCAGCCTCTGTCTAGAAAACAGATGGAGCACATGCAGCTTTAACAGAAAATGATGCCTTGGGAACATTTTGACAAGAAACACTGCCCTATTTGTTTGGACTGTAATTAGCATTGAGAGAATTGGCAGTTATTATGCTGTCTATGCTTACATTAAGCATTGTCTTCCTTTCCCGCACCTTCCCCCACTTTGCAGTTGCCGCATGTTTGTAGCCGTTAAGTTCCCTCACTCGTGTCTGTTGTATGTAGTTTATTTGAGACAGAATTGTTTTGGTGAATTACACACTTTACTTGAACACATTCATAGCTACTGTCATAAACTGCACATAAAGCATTCATGACTGTTTCATGAGATATGACTCAACGTTCGTACTAAAGCTTTCCAGAATGTGGAAGACCGAACAGTGACAACTTGTCAAAATACAGGTTTGCCATTTGTCTTCCAAACCTCTTACCTGATCACGCCACATGTAAGCAGATGGGCTAGTCCAGTGCCAAAGAGGCTTGGTCATGGTTGAATGTAGTAGAGAAAATAATTCTTGTTTCATAAATATCTATTCGCCTTATAATTTAACCTTTGCAGATGGTTTCTCATCTCTTCCGGTCATGTGATACAGTGATGTCTGCAGCAGAAAATCCTGTCCCATATTAACACACGTCCTGGGTGATCCAATCACAAGTGGACATCTAACTGTAGGGTTTACTGACTTTTCATGTTGTACAACAATAGCGACTTACTGGACTTGTATCTGAAAATGGTGTCGCAACCTTTATATTTTGCATTGCACTCTTTTAACGTGCAATGATCCCACGCTGCATTGCGTTTTCTCTCCTCATCTCTCCTCTCCTGTCCATTTTCCTGTCCTGCCACCGAGATGCTTCTTCTTCTCTTGCTTTAGTCACATTGCGTGAAGTGCGCCCTCTGCTGGTACGAATGACAATGTTGTAGTTTGTCTGTCTCCCCTCTCCTCTGCTTCTGCGTGACCAGAACTTACAGTAAATAGAGAAAGTAGAGACTCACTGAGCTGAAATGTGGATTTTTCTAATTTATTTAGCATTCAGTAACAATTTATTTTTGAACTTATATAAAACAGAGAAACAAATAAAAGCAAAGACAAAAAACAATCATAATGCAATAGTACGCAATGATGATATTTGAAAATACATTGTAGAATGTATCTCTATATATAAATATGTAGGCAGAATCATGCACCCAGGGAGGTCATTTACTGCATTCATGCCACTTTGTTCATTCACCAGGGCCGCTATATTTATCTGTCTGTGTAATCATATACCTAATGTTATGTTTTCCTTTTTGCACATTCCTGGGCTGCGATAAGAGCTTCCACTGTCTCTGCTGCTGGGATGGGGCTGACTGGAGATTGTTTTATTTTTAAAAGAACTGTCACAGAATAAAGACTATATAAAATTCCTTTTGCATTTCTTCGAATTCATTTAGAAAACCTATTTAATGACATGACATTTGATGAAGAGATGAGAAATAGGGATTCTGCATTACCTATTGTGGTGTATACAATAGTTAGACACTCAAACTGTCTGTGTCTGTCTCTTTCTCTGCAGGAGCTACAGTCTGAAGAAGGGACAGCTGGAGAGGGACTATGCACAGGTAAGATTGGCTAAATTCTTACTGCCTAAAATAATTAACCTTTTCAAACCATGTGGATGGGGTAAGGCAATTGACTCTGATATAGTAACTTTAATGCTTGTTGTATCACAGCTCCACTCATTAAAATAAACTGCTTTGCATTAAGACACATATTTTGATAGTGGAAGTTGAACTAATGTACATAGAAATATACAGCTTTATGAGGTAGGTTGTCAACCTTTATTGGCCAGTGACCATAATTTACTATCCAAAAATTCTCATAAGATCATTAATTACTGTAAGAGTGTCAAGTTGTAGATTTTGGATTATATTTCAGGAGCATGGGAGACTGCATAAAAACGTGATTAATATTGTATTTCAAACATTTAAAGGAATATATCAATCCAATACGAGCGCATCAGTCTTCGTTTCAGGAGTTTTGCAACAAGGGGCAAATTCACCAAGTGATCCCGTAGCTTTTTCTGAAGCTATACATGTGCAAATAACCCCAAAATACGAATTGCTTTTCACAAAGCACTCGCAAAGAGTAAAGTACTGTTACCATCATCAGCGTGTTTCCCTGCATCCTTGCTGTTTGCAGGTTTTTAAATCGGATGGAATTTGAGGAAATCTTCCCATTTCTATGCAAATGATCCCCATTGCAAAAACAGTCTCATTCACAAAGACCAGTGATAATAGCTGCACTCAGTTAGATTGAAATAATTACTGTCATTAATGAGTTGGTGGTAACTACACACTATGTCTTCATCCATACTTTTATTACAAACATTTCCACTGTATGAACCTGGAATCTCTGTCCGATCCATTGTTAGTGTAGTTATGTTACTGTTGCATGTGTAAATGCATATAGATGCATTTATTGCTTCAGCTGCAGCCAGTTGTGACACAGTAGCTGTGGCACCCAACAGAACATCAGCTTTGATGTTTCTGAACATTATTGTGAGATTCAGACATCAATCTAACACGTTTCAGATATAACTGTATTTGTCAATTATGTTATATGAAATACTAGAGAAGAAAAAAAATACATGGAAGTTGACTCCATGATTTTGGAGAGCTCTGTGTGCACCTCTCTAGTTACTGAACACACGCAGTGTGAGGCTTTTGTGCTGTCTGCAGTTTTCATTATAGCCCAATCTGCTGAAATGTGGAGGTAAGGCCTGAATCGCTGGAAGCTGCTCCACACACTCAAAAAGAAAGGCAAATTGCATCCCTGTATGCAATCCATTCATTGTGAATCTTCCCCTAAGTATTTTAACTTTTTCAGCACATTATTTACAGATTTAACTCAAATTGCTTACATTTTCAGACCAAGGATTAATGGTGTTTTTGTTTTAAGCAGCCAGCCTTAGTCTCGGCATATGCGTTTCTAATAAGAGTAGACTGAGGAACTGAATGGAGTGGCGGAACAAAAATGTCTCGCACAATAGAAAATTTTAATCTAAATTTCCAGTGCGCTTTGAAAAACTGATTTCGCCACCTTAATCACAATTTGGCAAGAACACAATGGTGAAAAAAAAGCTTTGAAATGTCAAACTAGTGAATGTTCAGTGCAGATAACATCCTCCAGTTCATCAATTGCTCCTTCATTATTTCGTGAAGCACGTATTTACTTGCAGTTATCATTGAGCCACAGTATATGTGGCTCAACTATATAATACTGTATATACCAAAGAGATGATGATTGACTATTCCATAATAAATAGAAAAAGTCACTCCTACAACCCAACTATTTAAAGTAAAGCATTTTAAAGGGAAATAGACCTACCTACCATACAGCTATCTATGTCTGGTTCTTGCTAGAATGAACCGATCCATTTCTTTTTGACTAATTTTTCGGAAAAATCTAAACTCACATATGTGGTGCAGGCCACAGTTGGTTTTACTTCCCATATTCTTGTTTGGCTATTCTCAGATGTTTTTCCTGTTATCACAAGTCTTGCAAGTTAGGGACACCAGATGTGCTGGTTTCAGGGGAAACCAAATATCTTAGAGTCCATATTATTATATATATTATTATAATCACTGGCTGATCAATCACACACCATTACTATACACAGAGAAACATGATCAACAGCAAATAAAACACCACAAGTATCAATTTCAGACACCACAAACTTTCCCTGTAACAAACTGGCTACACTTTCACTTATTGCCTAAAGTGTAGGTATAGTACATTAGGTATAGTACACATAGTTTTGTTGCAAGCAAATAAATAATCCCGATGACCATTATTTTGCAATATTGCTTCTCTTTGTTACCAGTAGCTCTGTCAAACAACTCCAAATTATGAGTAACCTGAGTAGATGTAGTGTAACTACCAGAGAGTATTTCCATGTCATAGCTCTCACTCTGAAACCAACAGATGTTTACAATCATTTTACACACACACCAATATTCCTCTCTTTTTTAGTAAAGGCTTGAAGCCAGATGGAGTTTAAACGTTCAGAATATTAAAGTATTCATCCACTAACTCTTTGGGAAAATATAATGGACATGTTTCACTATTTTCAGACATTTTAGAGAGATTCCTGTGGTTTCCGAGAAAGGGTTTGGTGTTGCTGCAGTGGGCAGGAATTACTGCTTACTTATTATGAAATTATTTATATCCATAAGACAGACGTGTTATACTGTGCTGTAGATTAGTTCATGGTGGACAAAATTAAAAATACAGTTCCCAGTAGAAGGCAGAGTCAGTGTACTCCTCAGGTGGGACACGCATCTAAATACAGCCCAAGCAGTTTCTGCTGCCAGCAAAGTGGAAAACTGATTTCTGTTGTAATTTTGATGCAGCTTGGCTTCAACTCCTCTTACATGCACATTCATGTGCATGTTCACACACGTGTGTATGCGCAAAAACACTCTTCATACTCTCATATTGAGATTTGGTCTCAGCTGCAAAATCTTCTTCTAGCTTAATGAAAAAAACATTTAACTTATCCAGATCTTAACTCTTTACATACCCAGTGTCAAATCAAATATGGTAAAAATAAGGGGCTCAAATGTTTAGATTAAAGTTTAGATACAGAATAATTTATATACTTAGTAAATTCAGTGCACAAGACCTAGCTGCAACTGATTTATATGTGAAAACAGTATACATTAAGTCATGGCTAGGTATTATTAGCCTTTTTATACAGAGACCCCCCCAATAATGATGCAAAGAAGACTCGTCATTATTCCGCCGTTGCCTTTTTTATGGCAGTGGTGGAATAATGCCTCTTGTGTGTTTTAGACAACATACCAGCATTACAGAATCAGACGCGGCGTGTGACGCAACAGCATTGGCATCTAGTGTGGCTCATACCATTTGAAACAGCAAAATCAGTTTATTATTTTTAAATGAACTCCTTCACTCGTCTCCTCTACTCTTGTTTTTTCTTTAATAAAGCGTTTTCTCCCTTTTTGAGGATTTATCGCAATCTTCACATCATCACTGCTGTTGCGACATCAGCCATGCATGCTCTTATCAACAAATGCATGCATGATGTAGACAGTTTCCTTTCAGAAAAGTAGTATTGCCTTTGTTTGCAATAATAAAAGGCTATTGTGTTTAGGGGCCGGTAAGCAGAACCAGATGTTTTTAAAAGGTTTGATTATAATTATACAAGAGCTCTATAAGATGCTGCCATGCTGAAGAAAATATCCACATCTAAGTTGAAATCAGCTGTCAGCTGTAGATGTCATGGTTTAACTAAGCAAATCTATCTAAACAAATAGTTGTCATTTTTTTTCCTGCCAGTCATTATGATTCTTAGTCTTGCTGTTCTTTGCTCGCCTCTATTCTATAGGGGTCAAACTAAACTCGCTCACTTAAAGTTGCACAGAAGCTTCCGTCAGGTGTCAAATGGCTGAAAACACTCTTCGTGTGCGAGAATATCTGCTCACAGAGATAGACTGTCAGCAAAGCCAAAGCAACGTTCCTTAGACAGTTTTTCCAGTATACTGGAGAAATTTGCATCATCACATGCTGTATATCTCCACAGAGCTGGATACCCGTCTACAGATGGAAATTGTGTTGCATCCTTACCTTCACAAAATTTGCATCTTTACCTGCAAATTTCGTGAACGCGCCCTGCTGTGGTTTCTTTGCTGTTTCTGCAACCTCTGCCAACTTTGTTACCAACAGTGTTGGATTTCGGCTATCAGGTTTCATCAAGAAAGAGAACACGGGTCTGTACTTCTGAAATTCCGCAAATTGTGTTGTTCTAACTCAAGGTTACTTGCTGTACTGCAGGGAGAGCAGTGTCTGAAGTAGCAGGAAGTGGAGGTAGCAGTAGACTGACACAATAAAAATGTCCAAAAGAGCACCGCACCTTGCAGATGGAGATTGTGCTTGTTGAAGTGTCCAGTAATACATTTCACAACCCACTCTTTGAGTTCTGGACAGTCAGGCAGGCATTTATGGCTTCGAAGGAGCCAACAAACTGCTCCAAGACTTGTCTGTGGCTTAGCCACCTAACTGCTGAGTGGAGAAGAATATCTTTGTAGGAGGAGTTCATTTCCTCGAGGAGGGACTGGTACTGTCATTATGTTGGTGTGTCAGAGCAGATTGCTTAACTTTGAAGTCAGTGGAGTTTCATTATAGGGTGACCCACTTGTTCCTCAATTAATGTGACCACTCCTCTCTCCTGGGGGCAACCGTCATGGTCACTGCAAAAGTCTTGCTAACGCCAATTCCCCCGCTCCTCAACATGCTCCATTAAAAACTCTGTTGTTTCAAGCATTGGTTTCAAGCAGCAGATCTCCTCCCTTACAGTCAAAACACAGCAGCTTTCTGTGGCTGCCAAACGTCGTATGGCATTCACATCCATGCTCTCATCAAATGCAAAATATTATTGCTTCTTTAAAACCAGCTGTCTGCTGTGCGCTAAGGATTCCTGCCATTTCTTTGATGAGACGTTCAACAGTTCTGTCTGACAGAGACATGGGACTGTCCTTTATTATTGATTTGATTGTCTCTTTGTTTGTTAAGCCATCAAACAAAACCTGTGAGCTACATAGGAAAGCCTTTTTATGTATATTCACTCTTGGTAAATGGATTTTCACATTTTACAATGAATCAAGCAGTGTGATAGCTTGTTTGGTAGCATTTTTGACGGATTCAGCATTTTCTGCCTCATTGAAAGTTTTTTTTAGGATTGGGCGATGTCAGCTTAAATGGCAGTTGATGAAGTTTACAGTGAATCATCATGATAGATGATGATATTGGGAGGGGGTGTGTGCTGAGAATTCTGATTGGTGTTAGCACCAACCATACCATCTCTTTAACCCTCTGAACTTTACTTTTACACACTTATAACTTGTGATTAATAAATTATAGCACATTAAATTACTTTTAGCCTGAAAGCTAACAGTTGTGCTGTTCCAATGCTGCCTTCAGTACAATCATAGCCCATGTAGAAGGTTTTCTATCCACCCTGGAACTCATGTCTGTTTCAGGGGGCTTTTTAAAATAAATCTATATGGGTAGACCCAATATTGATTGTTTTACTGTCTATATTTTATCAATTATCGATTATATATTGCAGCTATAATTGACGCTAATGGACTTATTTGTATCCCATATTGCTTTGTGTGAATCTTTTGACCAATCAGAGGCTGATTCAGCTTGAAATAACTCAATGTTTGGCAAGTATTTTCAGAACACAAAGTATTGAATTATCTTTCTAGGCAAGTGGGCCTGCCATTGTCTACCACGCCAGCCTCAGCACCGCTGACATTTTTTGAGAAGGAAGTTTGCCATCAATAAAAGAAGTCATTCGGAATGTGGTAGAGTGGGTCCATCATCATTTCCCCAAAAGTTCCTCTCTTGCATACTTACTGCACTGGCATGTGTGCCACTGTTGCCAAGCCCTGCTCTATCCCATCCTGTTCTTTTCCAGCACTGTCTTGTTCACCTTAGAAATAGAGGTTGCCTAGCAACAGCAACCTACTCAAGAGGACAATGGATTCCCTCCTAATTGTAGGTGCGCGCTTGTGTGTGTGTGTGGGAATGTGTGAATATGGTGGTTTCCTTTATAAATAGAAGACGAATGAGAAATAGATTTTTTTTTTCCAGCAAACTAATTCGTTGTTCCCCTTTCTTTAATCACTTTAATTCTGTAATGTTTGTCCTTGCCTCTTGTCTCTGGAAATCCTTCTGCTCACTCATTGGCTCCTTCCCGGCAACACAGACGTAAATCAAGCCAATCAGCTAGCCCGACAGACACACAGAAGACAAAGAGGGGACACAGGGGGAGGGCGCAAGTTGTAAGGGACACACAGAAAGGCGGGGAAACACAAGCGTTACATGAAAAAGAGAAAAATCCAGGTATACAAGCAAGAACAGAGAGTCATGTGGAGAGAAACAAAAGCGGGCAGCAAAGTGAGCATGCTGTCGTTTAACCTTTCAATCCCTTCACTGTGCCAGAACAGACGTTCTCCCTCTGCGAGGAAGTCAGCCGCAGTCACCTGCTGTCAATCAAGATCTGCGTAGTTTTCGAGCGTGTTAGTGTGAGCCGTTTGCCCTGTATTTCCACTCCCACGATCAACATTACTGGCATAGTTTTAGGCTGGGGTCACACTTCACTGTACTGCCCAAAAAGGCCAGCCTGCTGGGGCTGTGGCTGCATGTCCACAGCCTTCTGCGCACTCGCAGTGCACCGTTATATCAGCCTCACCATCTGGCTGCTTGTCATGGTCTGTAAGTTCTCTGAATATATTGTGAATTCTTAGGTTCCTCTTTCATTTCTCCCCTCCTCTTTCTTTTCCTCTACCCTCTCCTCTCCTCTCAATCTCCACTATCTAAGCCTACACTCATATTGACAAGGTTAATAGATTGGAAAAGCACATGAGAAAAGTGATGAATAAAGTTTATTTATTCTGCCGCTATCCACACACACAAGCAGCACCACACAGTTACATTTCACAACTCGTCATCACTGTCTATTGCAATCTTTTTAAAAACAGAAACCGCTCAATTCTGTCATTCAAGAACACGGACAGAAGGGGACTTGGGAGAAAATCAAGTATATTGATTTTGCAGGAAGTTGAGAAAGTAAGGAGGTTGGAAAGGCAGACACACAAAGGCAGGAAGATATAAAAGAGAGAGAGAGAGAGAAGAATGGGAGTGAAAGTGACTGAGCAAGGGACAGGAGAAAATAAGCAAGCGGAAGAGTAAACAGAGGCCTGGACTATCAAGGTGACTGTCTGCTGCTGTTTGGCTGCCCGAGAGTGCAAATTAATGGAAAGCGCAAGGTTGTGAAGGGATCAATGAAACAGAATTTTTTTGACATTCACGAATAAATCTGGGGTTTTAACAGCAATGCTCTGGAATGGCATTCCTTCACTCCGCTTTGCACTCGGTACAGTTGATCGCTGTTAAATTTAATCTAGTATTATCAGTTGTTAATGTTTGTTTTTGAATAGCTATTTAGTAAACTATTAGTGTGTGATAAACATCAACCTAACATTATAATATTAGATACAAATAATTAGAATGATGATAATCGTGCCTTGTTTGGACTTGCAGCTGAACACACAATGAACTCACAGCGAATTATGAAAATAATTACACATCACTAGCCTATAAACACAATTTTTCTCACTTCCTCTTCCTCAACCCCCCTTTCTTTTTCTCTCTCTTGCACGCATTCGCACACACGCACACACACTGGTCTACTCAGGATATCCTGCTGTCTGAGTACCCCGTTTGCCACTCAAAAACAGGATATGTGTGTGCGTGTGCATTTGTGTCTTTCACTGTGTGTGTGTGTGTGTGTATTAAAAAGGAGGGGTTGCCATAGCAACATGCTGTTCGGGTAGTAGTTGGGCGATGACAGCATTGAAAAGAGGATGAAGGGATGGAGGGTGTCCAGTAGAAAATAAAAGGTGCAGGGAAGATGGAGAGAGTGAAAGAGGGATAATTATGAAAAAAATAAGGAGGAATACCGACTAGTTGTAGGGAAAATATATTGGGAAAGCAGATTTAATAGGATACAGTATGAAGGAGAGATAGAAAGAACAAATTTAAATCTGTTGGAGGAAATGGGAGGGAGCTGGTGAAGTAGCATCAGAAATCCTCGGTGAAGCTGTCAGACATTCACCGCTCCTCTCGCCAGTCGAGGCATTATTGCTCTCACTCCGATATCCGGTCCGCCACTATTGACTCCTCTTAAGAGGTTTTAGGCTGTGTGCTGGTATTGGAGAAGGTTTGTAGCCATGAAGGTGGTCGATGTCTTGTCTAACTGGGTCAACATGAAGTCATTTGGAGGCGTGTGACGCGTGAAGATGCCGCTCTCTCTTCGAACCAATCACAACAATCAGCTTGGCGACTCCTGTTGTCCAGTAGGGGACACTTGGGAACCAGATGTCCAGCTGGATCAAATCCAACATATCTGGTGTCCCAATGCTGTAAATGTATATTATCTTTTTGGCTTATTGTTTTTGCTTTTTACTGAGACTGTAGGAGAGTTTTCTGCTCTTATGCACACAGGATTTGAGTCCGACAGGAGAGGTATGTTTTGTGGTGGAGCTGTTGATTCAGTCCTCCTGTCAGTCTGCCAGCTCACAGTCAGTGGCTGCCTCAGCTGTCAGTCACTGTCCTCACTTAACACCCCCCACCAACACACACACACACACACACAAACACGCACAACAGCGAGAAGGCAATTGCATCCCAAGAATTTCTATTGCAATTTTATATTTTCTCTCTTTATCTAGCTGTGCTCCCTCTTTGTCTTTCTCTCTGTCTTTCTTTTTCCTCTTTTTTTTTCTTATACACATGCGCACACAGTCTCACAGTCTTTCATGAGAGAGAGAGAGAGACTATTCTTGAAGCAAACATGTTTCCTAATGCATTGGACAGTGCAGTTTTATGTGCCAGGGGTTTTCTTTTCTTTGTGTGTGTGTGTGTTTGAATTCACTTCAGCTTCTATTTTTCTGGCTCTTAAACCTCCCGCTGAAGCTGATGTCAGTTAAACGCCGGCCGCTTTGCTCTTACTCCTCTAAAATGTGGTTTTAACGCCTTCATGGCAGCTGTGGCACACTGTGACTGACCTTTGGCCTCCGTTTAATCAACTACATGATATGTAATCCATTGACTGCCAATTTACACAAACAGGAAAACTGCTGAGGAGTGGTTTCTCTTTGTAGGTTTTACTTCTTTGTAGAAAAAGCTGTACTCTCCCCCCTTCTTTTAGAGGATTTGGCTGGTGGGTACTAGAGGTCAGTGAGGTCACTGTCCTTCACTGGCCTGTGCTTCAGCTCGAAGGAACTCAATTTTTACGTCCAGAGACCAAAAGAAAAAAAAACTGCTTGATGTCTTTTGACGGCCTCATGCACCATCTGTGAAAGGTAAAAAGGGCAAGCTGAGAAAGAGATTGAATGTGATTCATTGAAATATTTATAGCAAGTGAAAAGAGGGGAATTTGAAAATATAGACAACCCAACAGCTTGAGAGAGGGAGAGTGGAGACGGGATAAAAATGTGGGAAACTATGTTTAAAATAGACCCGTGACATTAGTAAATTAGAGCTGGAGAGTGAAGGATGGAAAGAGAGCCAAGAGCTGTTGATTGAGCGAAAGAAGAGGATCTATGCATATCTATTTGGGAGTGATAACAGATTTGAGGAAAGTGGCTTGTGGATATGTGCCCTTTAAGCTTATTTTGTCATCACTGGGTATTTGTAGTTTGTTGTTCTGGTTTGTTAAGAGCTGTTTTATTAATGAGTCATGCCCCCCACATACATATACATACTATATATTCACACAGATACGCAGTGGCACAAAAGAAGAGAGTCAGTGAGTTGCTGCTAGTGACACAGTGACCCAGTCCAGAAGCCCTCGGGTTTCTGCTCGTACTCACAGAAGCTGACCGGGGGATTCACTGCTGCTGACTACAAGGCGATTCATTTCATAGCACTATTAAGTGCAAAAGTCAAAATTTTGGCTGTACAAATGAAAAGTGCACCGATCAAGTGACCCAGCTTGAATGAAGTCCAAACCAGCCGTGTTAAAGTAGTTTTACTGAGACCAATCTCTTAAAAACTCTATATACAGTACTGTAATTTGACATACTTCAAAACACAGCTGTAGCATCTGTAAAAATCATATTAAACCATAAGTCATGATACAATCCACTTATAATATAAACTGTTCAACAGTTTAGCCACTGTTCTAAATCAGTGAATAAGGTGAATAAAACTGAAAAATGGAATTAATACTGATTAAGTTAGGACTTACTTCACTGTTAAACTAACCCAAAGTTGGTTATTACAGCTAACAAACTTTATTTTGGTATAAGCACAATAATGCATTCCATGGTATTCATGCTGTCTTCTATTAGCCTTCACTTTCTCCATAATTTTCTTCCATAATAGAAGCAATATTCAGTGTATATACAGCATTGTTAAATAATGTGTTCTATACCCCACAAACAGCTAGTAGTAGATCTACATCATCTCCACAAACTAAACTAAACTAACTAAACAAATTGCATTAGCTGAACTATCTTCTCCAGTCATTTGTCAGTCTTTCATTACCTTGGAAACAGTTACTCTGATTATTCTCTGTACTATTTTTGTGTTTTCAGGCTCTGCAGAAGTTAGCCAGTCAGTACTTAAAGAGGGACTGGCCTGGAATCAACCCAGATGACCAGAGAACAGACTACAGGTATGTGTGTGTGTGTGTGTGTGTGTGTGTGTGTGTGTGTGTGTGTGTGTGTGTGTGTGTGTGTGTGTGTGTGTGTGTGTGTGTGTGTGTGTGTGTGTGTGTGTGTGTGTGTGTGTGTGTGTGTGTGTGTGTTTACATGCATATGACCTAAACAGCCATATTCTCCATGAAGTTAGAAACAGATTTTAGTTTCTCTGTCTGTATGCTCACAGCTTTCAATAGTTTGCACCTACAGGCAGCTGCACAAGTAGGCCAAATACAGATTCTGTTGGCTTTTTCCAAGTTTCTACGCTTTACAGTGCTGAAATATAAAACTCCAATCTGTTGCAAAGGCCAGAAGCAAAGAGATCAACTCAGTTCAATCAAGTTCACACTTTGGGGTTTGTTGGTTCTAGCAAATACAGCAACATCTTGACAGAAACCGATGCCCCTTCATGCTTTCATATTGTCCTGTATGCCTGTGTTTCTCAGTCCCACAGTAGCTGCCACACAGCGGCATAGGATGTCAAAATGTTGCCATTTTGCAGAAATTCGTGAATTCCTAACTAATTGCTCCTCAGAGCAATGTGCCTTTCAGCAACAGTTTCACTGTCAGTGTGCTTTCTCTCTCTAATTAGGAATGTGTATGCAGTGTGGAGGTCCTATTTGGAAGGTACGGTGCAGGTGAGCCAGTCCAGGCTCAATGTGTGTGACAACTACAAGAGTCAGGTTTCAGAGCCTGCTAAGACAGTTAGACTCTACAAGGAACAGCAACTCAAAAAGGTGAGTGGATCCGTGGACAGCGGGAGTCAGTCATAGTTTCCTCTATATTTTACTACTTTTTCCTCTAACAACTTCCCCATTTCACCTTCTTCTCTTCATAGACCATAGAGCAGTTGAGCGGCATCCAGGCAGAGCTACAGGAGTCGGTGAAGGAGTTGGCCAAAGCCAAGAAAAAATACTACGACTGCGAGCAGGTTGCCCACGCTGTACGAGAGAAGGCCGACATAGAAGCCAAGTAAGTTCACCATGGCACCGAGCATGTGTGTGTGTGCGTGTGTTTCCTGGGATAGAACTGGTATGAATAAACAGAAGGTCTCCATTGTCAAAAAGAATACCAACATGAAAACAAAGCTGGTTTACCTCAAACAGAGAGTCTGTATGTGAGAGAGAGGGGGTGGGAAGCAGAAACATCATCATGGATGCTGAAGCAATCAATTACATACAGAATATGCATGATGTGTAAGAGAAAACCACAGGTGCACAAGTAGAGTCTTAGTTTAGTGATATTGGAGAGTGCAATACTGTTGCTGTAAATCCAAATCAAGTCTGTAGATATTTAGAAAAGTTCTTTCAGATGTTCTCTGTGTTGCTTCTGAGGCAGACCAAAAATATATATCAAGTTTTTCCTTAATTCAACATTAAGGTCTGTAACTTGCTTTTCATAACATAGTGGTTCGTAACAAGTGGAGAGTTAAACGTTTTAAAGCTTGCTGATGAGTGTTGTTTTTCCTCCCAGCAGTAGCTATGGCGACATTTTCACTTCATTGAATTCTCGGCTCTGGTTAGCGCCCACATCAATTGGCCAGTCAACTCTTTTCTGTTCTCTATCACTCAGTAGAAAGTCACAGCTAAAGGGATTGCTGCATTGCCGCTGTGCCATTATGTGCGCGTGTGCGCATGCATGTAAGAGTGAAGATAAATTGTGAGACATTAGTCATTGTCGGTCTCACTGGAACACACAGAAAGAGATTAGTGTGAATGCAAAGACACAGGCCACATTTATACCTTTTCACACCTTTTGGCCATTTAACACAGTAACAGAAACAAACACAGAAACAAGTAACAAGTGCATGTTCGCACACTTTTCATGCATCTGTATGTGTGAGAGTCAATGGAATATGTGTGGCCTTCATCAGAGCACAGAATCACAATAGAACTAAAGGAAGGCCACACATCATTTTATCGGACAGCCCTTTCTGATGTCACCATCAATAAAAACCTGATTTATTGCCATCAGACTCCAGCCTGTTACATGCTCTCTCTGGATCTGAGGTCAGAGATCAGAGGTATTATGAAATAGTCTTCTTTCTATCTTTATAGAATTTTATTGTTACATTTCTGTTCCAAGTACATATTGCTTTGGATCTGAAGGTTTGCTTTGTTTTAGATCTTAAAGATGCATTATTCATAAAGAGGAATTTCATTGCTTGCTTTGTTTTGTGTTTACCTTTTCAGGTCTAAACTGGGTCTATTTCAGTCAAGAATTAGTTTACAGAAAGCAAGTGTAAAGGTGAGAGGACTCCGTCACAAAGACATGCATGCACAAACACAACACAACCACTTAATGTTAAGGTCAAGTTTTTCAAGCATTGTATCATGTTGCATCTTAAGCGAACCACAAAAAGCAGATGGGACGAATTCATTCCACCTGAGAAAACCTTAATGCCTCATTTTATTACAGCAGTTTTGCAATGTTGTCTCTTTCTTTTCAGTTGAAAGCAAAGAGAAGCGACTGTAACTCCAAGGCAACACAGGCCAGGAATGACTACTTGCTAACACTAGCTGCTGCCAACGCTCACCATGACCGCTACTACCACACAGATCTACTGCACTGCATACAGGTAATCATAACATGACTTGCAAGGGGCTTGAGAGAATCCACCTACAACCTAGACTCCACAACTGATTTCCATGTACAAAATAGAAACCAGGTATCTCAAACGGTGGTTTTCAAATGCTATTCTTAGGGAGAGTCAGCAGCAGAAGCAGTTGGAGGGGGAAACAAATCATACATTAAAAAGCAATGATTTCTCAGTTTTAATTCTTCAAAGAGTAAATCTTAAATTGAAGTTGTAACACAGAAGCTTGTGTATTTTCACCCCCCATATTTGTTCATTGATTGTTACACTAGTGCTTGTGTATAGAAACCCAAAGTTCCCTCTACATGACCTTCCTGGTGCGTGCACAGAATCAAAACTCAGCAAGAAATTCGACTTAAATATCTACAGTGTAGTTACATGATAAGGAATGCAGATCTGCCGATCAGTTAAGCTCACTGTGCCTTAATTTAATTATTAGGCATGCACACCACCATATCAAATCACAGTTTGCCTTGTACACAGACAGACACACCTCATGTGCTGTGAGGGTGATGCCATCCTCCTAAATACATGTTTAAAACATGTTTGTCTGGCACACACACACATGTAGGTGTGTGTGCGTTTTTTTTTTTAATTTCTCAGACATAAGCCTTAGGGTGAACTCCTATTAGGGAGTTAAAACACACCCACACAGGGAGACATACACTAGAGTAACTTTGCAACTAATTTATAAAGTTGCAGCTTTTTCCTTTATTTTGTCCATGAGC